>VCCN01006129.1:4834084-4844438 GCA_006491835.1 Architeuthis dux
TATGGGTAAATAGCTGGGAAGACTGGGTTCTTCAGCCTAGGAAATGGACAACTCTGAATTCAAACCGTGAAAGTCCAACCGCTCGTCCAGCATTGTGATAGGCTGATAATAGACAGTGTAGGGAACGTCTTCTCAAAATGTACGGATGACAGGGCCCTGGTGAAGCTTTGATCGGTCTAGCAAGCCTGAAGTGGATTATATTATAGTGTAGGTATTTTTATGGGGTTGAATTGCTAGCCCCACTACAAGACGAACTACCTTACAAGGCTAAAGGGCTCCAACTGCCCTGCTATTCACCCATAGGTAGGGGGAGAATTGGATTAATGCCTTTCCCAAGAGCATTAGTGCAAAGTGAATGTCAGCAGCCTCAGACAAAACTGTTAGCCAATTCCGTGTCCAGCCAAACAATAGTTTAAATAACCTATCTTGTTAACATAATCTATACAATACTAAAAGTCTGATTCTGTTTGTTTGTGATCTCTACGTAGATGAGATGGTGCATTGTAGCCAGATGTATTGAATTAAGGTACCCCTAAAATGAGCTAACTTAAAGAATTTTAAAAATTCCAATGATTTTTGTGCTCCCACCTATCTATATCATAATGACCGAATTGTCAAGTGAGATAATTATTAAAAGTTTATTATAGGGTAGTCTCCCTTATTTATTTGCAAATGTGTTAAAAATTCGAGTTAATTCTATTTTTTTTATATTTTTAATCTGATTTTAATGTAGAGAAAAAGAAAGGAGAGGAGTGGTTTATTTGTTTTATCTTGAAATGCAACTCATTTAAATATTTCTTTTAAAAGGAAAACAATTCTAATCCAATATTTTTTTAAATAATTGTTTTTAAACACAAAATCCGTAATAAGGTTCATTGAATAAAACGTCAATATTGACCAACTCTCATAAGGTAAGTTGTGTATAGTGTTGCTAATTTAGCGCGTTTCGCCATAGATTTAGCTCGTTTCTTGTTTTGGCAGTGCAAAAAGCAACAAATTAGCGCGTTTTCGCCGTTTTTAGCGGGGTTTTTTTGCCATTTAAAAAAATTTAGCGCTTTTTCAACAGTCAAAATAGCGCGAAAATATTTTTTGAGTTGGCAACACTGGGTGTGTACTGTGTATGAAATCAGGTAGGTAGTCCACTTGGGGGAGACATTTCATTTAACTCTCCGAAAACACCAGGTAACTTTACATAGACGTTAAGTGTGATTATTTCACATCTCTTTTCTTTTCATTAATTTATTAAGAGTTTGATATTAGAACAACTATTATCAACTCCTCGCGAACACAATAATAGATTTTTGCAATTTAACATTAACAATCAGTTGGTACTATTTTATCATTCTTTTTCGCGGGGAAAAATGATCAGATGACACTCCACTCAACCTAGTTTCATTTTAAATGCTACTTTGACTCTTGGTTACTTGACAAAGGTAAAATGTGTCACAGGAAGAAATTTCTATATTGTGGGGCGAGATAGCATGAAAATCGATTCAACTTGTGAGGTTTCTTTTTCGATAGACAGTTTCATTAATTTTAATAATGTAAAATATTATCGCTAGAATTTTTCTAGTTGGATTTTCTTTTAAGGGAAGTTGGAAGTTATGCTCAGTGTTGCCAACTCAAAAAGTATTTTCACGCTAGTTTGACTGCCAAAAATCGCTAAATTGTTTTAAATTGCCAAAAAAACACCAAAAAGAGGCTAAAAATGGCCAAAACGTTTTAGGTGAAAACGCTAATTTAGCCCTTTTTGCGCTGCCAAAACAAGAAACGCGCTAAATTGGCAACACTGGTTATGCTAATTAAATCGAACATAGGTTTTAAAAATAAAACCTTTTTTAATAAAATAGATTTTATTTTTTTAGAATTAATGTGAATTTAGATAATTTTAAAAATTAGATCTCTGGGTTCAGATTTACTAGTGTGGTCCCTAAAAAGAAGTGCGGTCCTTCCTATAGAGCTAGTAGTATTGCTTTATTTTCGCATCTCCTACCCCAATAACTGTGGTCCCAAATAGATTACTTATCCTTACCCGGGACACAACAGGAATGTCGGCAATGTTGGAGTATGAGATACAAAAATAAAAGCTCTATAAAAAAGACCGCACTAAACTTGTACCTAGATCTGTTGAAATACCTTTATTTTCTGTTCCCCAAGAGAAGCATCGAGTGAGCAGGTTTCAAGAGCTTTAACCCCCACCCCCATTTCCTGCAATATTCAGATTTACATTAAATAAAAAATGATTTAAAAGTGATTTTTTACTCCATCTTTTTTCACATATGTGCATGCGTATTTATTTTTGGCACTATCATAGCAACGGGGTCCCTACCGAACGCTCGCGAAAGATTTCCGTCAAATTCATTAACTTGAACTTCCCTTTTCTTTCCAATTTCAAACAATATTTTTAAATAATATACATTTTCGGAAGCGTTCAGTACGGTAGAGACCCCGTTTTTTCTCCCTTCGAGGCCCCCCAAAAGTGCCCATAATTCAATTAGCCCAGCTGTACAAATAATAAACACACGCCTGTTTGTTTAATTAGGTTTCTGTGGAATTAAACGTTATTCCTAATATATTTTCGACGTAGGGTAATAATGGTTAGCGAGCTAGTCTATGTCTAGCAGACAATAGTCTACTGACAGTGGTGGCGCCAGGCCTGACTGCGCTCTCTGCAAATTGTTAAATTTTCGCCCCTCACAAAAGTAAAGGGTTTAAACCAGTGGTTCCCAACCGTTGCACGGTCATTCCCTACTTCCATTTAAGTTGCAACAAAGAATGATTTCAAATAATTATTTCATTTTGCGTATAATTAGACAGTTTTATAATAAGAATTGGTTTAATCTTATAATTGTACAGCTGTTGTTACTCAAAGTCAAAGAAAAATAAAAATAAAACGAAAGCGAAAATAATTGGGAACACATAATTTGAAAGTCCAATTTATTAAAAAAAAAAGAAATACAGTATTCTGCTATCGTAACTGATGTACACATCAATCACTAATGTGATATCTATTCTTGCTTTTCTTTTGCTACTAGTTCTTCGGATTCTGGGTCTATTAGTAGTGAGAAACACCCCAACTACTACCCTTAAGCCAGAACATTCATCACGACTTTTATTTTTATCTAGCCTTATTCCCCCCTTGGTGGGACCTCCCCACAGTTGCGGGGGGGGTCTGTCTGTCCCCACGCACCGCCTCTGAGGAGTGAATTCGATCCTCACTGGGTGCCCCATACTTGTGGCTATGTGCCAGACTAAGCTAAGAAGGCTTTATTATCCAGGATTTATTTATTTTGAACATAAAATCCCAAATAAAAGATTTTAATTGTTATATTAATAAATTCACATTATTTTCCCTTCATTTTAAATTTAACAACAGTTTTTTTTTTTGTTTGTTTATTGCAATTTTCTCGGTTGAAAAGTTAGTTGTCTCGTTCGAAAACAAATTAACGATGCCTATCTACAGTACATACCATATGCTTTCTAAGACGACGTATGAGCACGGAGTATGGCACTTCACTTAATGTCGAGGCAGGGTAGGGGTCATTGCAAGACAGCAATTATTATTAAGAACTCTAAAAAAGCTGGAAAGTTTATGAAAGAAATGTTCACGTAATAATATTCTTACTTTTCATTAATCAATCTTAAATGCCAGCTGTCAAAGAATTTATCTGTGGTCAGCACGTATCACTTTTTCTCTCTTTATTCTAGGGAAGAAAAGATGATGTCATGCTTTCCTAAGAGTTGTAAAAATAAAAATGTCACTTAGAGAGGTAATTGAGTAAAAATAGACAAGTGAGTCACTGTCAAGTGTGGCACAAGTCTTTTAGGGCTATGTGACATAATTTTTGCTAAATATTGAAACCCCAATTTAACATTTTAAAAACGGTAATTAACGCATTGTCAGCAAAAAAAAACAAACTTGTCCTCCCCCTGCATACAGCGGCGGAGCCAGGTCAAAACTTGTTGGGGGGGTCCAGGCAATGTTGCCAACTCAAAGAATTGTTTCGCGTTAAATCAACCTCGAAAAAACGCCAAAATGCACTAAAAGCATTGTTAGTCATTTTATGACCATTAAAATGGCTAGATTATCCTAAAAAGAAAATGGCTAAAACTTGCTAAAGAAATGGTGCTAAAATGCATTAAGTTTTGTCAAAATGTAACCTTCTTGGTGCTAAGATTTTTTAAATTTGTATATTTATTTCTGTTTTCCTTGACTAGCCTCATCATTTCTGCACGAATTACGAAGGTAGGTCTTGAAGAAGTGGGGTCCGCCACTGCCTGCATTATGATCCGATAAAAATCTCTTCCATTTTCACCCAAAGTTCGGAAAATTCAAAAAGATTCACATAAATAGCTAACAAAACCAGAATTAAGTCAGTAATAAACTTTTATTGCACAATAATTGGTTTGAGTATAGGGCACTGTCTAAAAAGACAGAGTATAGTCTGTCGGAAAAAAGGATCCAGTTCCAGTTGAACCCATGACCTTTCGTCGGGGATGCCATGCTGGGTATTTCCCCCTTTCTTCATGGCATTTCTTAGAGCAAAAAAGGAAATTACTTGGAAAAATGAATGAACGTGGAACCAGAACTCCGTTCTTTCGTTTCATATTGAGTACGTTTCCTTTTTTTCCCAACCTTTCAGATTCATCACAATGCAAGTTGTCAAGCAAAAGAAAATAACTATACAAATTATTAAGTAGTAATAATGCCAATGTGATGCACAGCCTCACAAGGATTCTTCAAGCCAGCCATTCTCAAACTTTCGGGCCACGGACCCCTTAAGAGCTCTTCTTAGGTTCCAGGGGCCCCCTATCAAACAGGGATACAGCACGAAGAGATACTGAAATCCATTTATTATTATGACTCCCCTTCAAATGTACCAGGATCCCTAAAGGGACCGTATGGCTGCTTCAAGTCAACGGAGTCTAGGTAAAACCAGACTTTCGAATAGAATGCAGAATTAATGCTTATTTAAAATCAGCGATTTCACTTTTAAAGTAATGTTTTATTGTTATTCAGTTTATTCCTGTGGAACACCTAAAGGAATGGCATAACGCAATATTCCGACCCTAATTCACCCTCCACAACATTTGCCCTTCTGTAGTTAGTAGTATCATAGCTAAATTTATCCCGAGGGGGTGGTAGCGCCCACTTTGGGAGTCACTGCTTCGTGGGATAAAACCAAACATAACAGCCCATAAAGTAACTTTCATAAATCAAAGTTCACACTAAAACAAACAGAAACACACAGACCCAGAATACATTTGTCTTGAATTAAAATTCTAAATAAAGTAAAAAAAAATTATCTTTTTTTTTTATGCATTATGAAATAATTTAAACGATACAAAAATGTGCTTAAAAAGTTAAGTTTTTGTGAATGTAGAAATAAAACAGGTTAGGACCTTTTCACCTGCATCAAATCCCAATTAAATTTGTCTGTGCAACAATAACAGACCTTTTAGGGGGTTTACCGGGGTTTGTTTTGTTTTAGGTTTTAAAGTAATTAGACTAAAGACTAAGAAAATAATAACATCATTGATTTTTTTTCTCTCCATGCAAATGAAATGCCAATCGATGTGAAATAAAATTCTTTTTAAAAGTAAACTTAAAAACTTCCGCCTAAAATGTCATTTCAACTCATTGTGTTACCTGACCACAAAGAAAAAATTACCGTATTCCCCTTTTTTTCTCGATTGCATTTAAGAAAAACTGACTTACACTCATGCTATAAAATCAACAAACACAGGCCACAATCATAAATACTAATCCACCACTACCCTGGTATTAGAAACAGATTCCTAACACCAAGATCCCTTTCCTAGTGGAAAACTCCCTCTCCTCAAAAGAAACTAGCTAACTACACAAGTATAACAATTTCTAAAAGGCTTACACCTTAAATGTCAACCCCTATTACATCTGTTAGATGTTGGTCATTTGAGATATTAAAATTATGAGCGATCTTTTATAGTTAATCTAAAAATTAGTTTTGGAATTAAAGTTAAGTAAAGAAATAGTTGATCGAAACTTTAATCACTACGTGGTTAATATACTATACTAGCGATAGAATACGCAGTAAATACTAAAAATACAGCAATTTTCCAAATTACAGATATATCTACGTTTCCCCAGTCTACTTTCTTAGAAGCAGTGGAGTTCCAAGAATTAATTGGTTCAGCATCAAATCGGAAGGGAGGTTGAAATAGCGTACAAATTACAAAAAAGTCTAGCAACAAACTTAAACTTACGTACGTTTTTACGTCATAAAAGAAATAAAAATACGGAAAATGAATTCTTAAAAATTAAAGCAAATACCGAAAGTTATAAATACAGTAAAAATAATAACATGGTTTTCATTTCATTTCAATAGTTTACAAGATATTCCACAAGTTTTAAACAAGTCCTACTACGTGGTTTTAAGGACGAAGTCACGCCTCACGATATAAAATAAACGTGTAGTGTTACCAAAAAGTGCAGTATTGAACTGTCACGATCTAAAAAACCATGTAAAGTTTAGTTTATTTCTCTAGGATATGCAAATTGTGCAGTGATCAATATTTCTTATTTTATACCCTGGACTAGTATTATTTTTTTTAATCAGACAGAAACTAGAGAAACCTTATTCAGAGACTGGCTTAATTTCCCCCTTAATTATTTTTAAGAGTTTAAAAGTTCTTGGATTGTTGGGGGGGAAAAATCGAACTCTGGTCTAAAAATTCTCATACATCGAATGAAAGTGGTAGGGCCAATATACCGGGTAAAAAGTAAAGTAAGTAGGTCTCTAAGCAGCAGCCCCCAGAAAAAAGTTGTTTTCAACACTAATAATTTGCCAGGTCCTGTAAAACCAGAAAACCACTTAGAATTATGAAACATAACTTCATAATAATTATATAACAGTGAACAGGCAAGATGAAATGAATTTTCTCTACATTCTAAATTTCTAAAAGATGTTTTCGCTCAATGAAACGCGCACTCCTGTAGACGCAATTGAGTGTGAATGACAAGAAGAAAGTGACAAAACAACACAGGTGCGCGTATGGGAATCTCTCTCTGTCTGTCAGTCTGGTGTCTATGTTCTTATTCTTTAACCCCGGCGACCCTTTAATAGAAATACACACACACACACACACAAAATAAAAAAACACATAGCGAGAAAAAATATGCACATAAGTGTCCGTCTCTGCACTTTTTAGTTATTATTTTCCAGAATATTAAAAGGGTTTTTGCTTGTTTATTTTTATCGAAATCAGAAAATTATAATTTCTTTAAAAGCTAACTACTGGTTAACCAGCTACAAATTATTAATTACTCTCAACTTTCAACGAAAAAAAACCAAAAAAACTATTAAATTTTCAGAAAAACTAAGTTTTCTACACGTTTAATAAGTTTTTTTTCCTCCAAGTGAAAATAATAACTTTTACAGTTCTTTTCTTTGCACTTGAAAAAAATGTTTCCACATTAAAGAGAAAATTTATACATTAAAATAAAAAGTTTCATTGAATAAGACAAAAGAAAAAAACTATTTTAAAGAAATGCCAAGTTATGTGAAATTTATAAAAATTGAATTACCTTGGAAACAATGATGGGTTGGGCGTGTTCTGCTCCTCCCTGGAGCCGTAATCCCCACGGAGGGCCACCCATCAGGACAATGCTGAAAATCATGTTGTGAGATTCGAAACCGCCATCAACTATCATCTTGGTAAAGTCCTCTCTCTTTTTTTGAAGGGTAGAAGTAGAAGAATTGATACCTGTCCAGATCCTTGGCGTTGGGTGATGATCGGAATTATTTTTAAATTAAATTTTCCAATATGTAATTTGTTTAGTTGTTGATTTCGTTTTAAAAGTTTAAAAAATTGTAAATTTCTCCACAGTGACAAGTTGTTAAACACTTCTTTCTTTGCGAAATAAAAGAAGGGTTTCGGTGATGATACTATTAATCTTGTTTTTCTATGTTGACCCTCCTTTATAGTCTCCTCAACGTTGTAAGTTGTTAAACAAAGTTATCTAAAAAAGTTTTTTCAGAACTTATTAAGAGTGGACATCTGTAGAAAAAGCGTTCGAAAGATTCCAGTGGATACGCTTAATCGAAAAAGATTTCCCCACAAATGTTTTAAAAGCATTAAAAATCCATTTCCCTCCTGGTAGTGGTCTCTATATTATTCACCTGACTTAATTTTTTTTTTTTTTAACTTACTTTCAAAAGTTTGTATTTCAACTCCTCCTGTAATAAGGTGCTTGTTGATCTGAAACATTAAAGTTAACAAACTTTTTTTTTTACAAACAATGTGGACATCTGTTGATAGAGCGCACGAAATAATTGCTAATAAGCCTATAATATATATTTTTCCCACTGTAATTACTTAGCTTTTTCTCTTTAAGCCACCTGACTTAACTTTTTTACTTACATACAGTCACTGTGGAGTGACGGACTGTGTTTTCTGTCAATGGGCGGCGGAATGATCTGGCGTAGGAATACACAATTGTAGGTGGTGCGGTTTCTCGCACTGTTTGGCTTCCGGTGCGCACATGTCCACCAAAGCAGCTGTAGAGATACAACTATAATTCTGAGGTTGAAACGAGGAAGAAAACCCAAATGTTGGCAAATAGATAATTGTATAGCCTTATTTTTGTTTTCCCCTAAGGACCATATGATATTATTTACATAATGGAATCAAACGGTAAGTTCTTTGATGTTACTATTTGGGCCTGTTGCATTTTATTTCAATGTCATTTTACAAAAAAAATGAATCTTGCCTTTGATGGTGATGGTCGGTTATTGTTGTGTTGTGATTATTTTAGCCACTTATATTTTGTAATAGCGTCAAAATAAAGTAAAAACCTCCTATTTAACATAAATAAGAAATATTTTAATTGTCAAATAAGTTCGTTACATTTATTCAAGGTCTTAATTAGTTTTATTTGAATGCTATTTTACAAAGGAATTTAGCTCTTGTTTGTTTCTTTATGGTGATGGTTGGTTAAGTTGTGATTAGCTACTTATACTTTGCAGTCTCGTCAAAATAAACTTAGTTATATTTTTTAGATCTTAATTCATGTATTTGCGAGAATATTGAATGAATTTCATTTCGTTAAAAACATTTAAAATATACAAAGGAATTTAGCTTCATGACTAGACTGGTTGTTGTTAATGTTGTGATAACATTTTTAGCCATTTATATTTTGTAGTCACGTTAAAATAAAGTAAAAACCTCCTATTTAACATAAATAAGAAATATTTTAATTGTAAAATTAGTCAATTATACTTATTAAAGATCTTATTTCATTTTATTTGAATGACATTTTTTTAATAAAGGAATTTAGTTCATGCTTTTTTGTGGTGATATGGTTGGTTTATTGTTGTGATTTCTCTAGCCACCTGACTTACAGTGCAGTCGCGTAAAAATAAACAAAAAAAAACTCTTAGTGTTTAACATACATAATAAACATTCTAATTGTCGAATCATCTTAGTTATATTTATTCAAGATCTTAATTAATATACTTGCGAAAATATAGCATGCATTTCATAAAAATAACACTTTTAAATGCCGGTTTTAAGGAAGTTCCGCTTTGTAAGCTGTTAAAAGTTACCGGTAAACGTTTTTTGTCTAGTACTTATAATTATTATACTTATTAATAGAAAGTATTATGCATTTCATTAAAGTTCAATATATAAATGATCTAACTTTAATATAATATTAGGTAAGATGTCAATTATAGTAAGGTTTGGTATTGGTGGGTTATGTTTAGTTTATTCTTTGTCCCACCCATCAAATGAATGAATGACCCCACCCCTCATTTTGTTCTCGACGTTTATTTCGTCATTATCACATATTATGATATTTGTGTTTATTCAATGAGTTTTTCGGAAGATTTAACTCATTTTTCTTATTTTTGTGGTTCACACAACGTTTCGGCCGATCCGTTCTACAGCCTTCCTCAGGTGTACTATCTGTATATAAAGAGGGGAGGGGGTCTATTTTTCTCCGGTAATGTCAAGTACAATTGGTAGCAAATAGAATTTTTTTTTCATTTAAATACATTATTTGTGTCATCTTTTCTTTGTCTTCTGAAAATTGTAGTTATAAATCCTTAATTTGGAACATAAGTTTAAAGAAGAAAGATCTTGAATTATTACTTCTTCGTGGATAGCTTTTTTTAAAAATTTATTTCTCGTGTCCTTCCTCGGACGATTTACTACAGACAGTTGATGAATTTTTAAATTGCATTTTGGGCTTTCCACAGAAACAGACATACCTGTTAAAAATATGGGGAGATGGTCGAATAATAAAAGAAAGATTATTTCACTAAACAAAACAACTTAGACTTATGAGCCATTCATTTATTCGCTGTCTTTT
>VCCN01006129.1:4959302-4973273 GCA_006491835.1 Architeuthis dux
TCTCTCTCTCTCTCTCTCTCTCTCATTGACGTCAGTATCCACCCTCTAGTCACTGTCATCCACCCATTTCCACGTACCCCTTTCTCTGTTTTTCTTCCAACTGATTAATCTCTGCATTCATAGATAACGTGATAATTCTTAACATAAAAACAAAACGACCAAAACTTTATTAACATTTTAATAAATTACAGAGACATTAAATTGCCAATCAATAAAGACCACTCAGCTGACCAACAAGACAGATGATTCCAAGTTTTGCAACGCAGACCTTTTATTGGCATTGTTATCGCATGTATGGAAGAACGACCTTTTTGGCACCATTATAATGGCATTCATAAAGCCTTGTTGCTTTCTGATGACTGAATCTTTTCTTTACAATAAAACGGCTTATCTTTCTGTTTTTGGCTGCAGAAAGTGGAATCAGTCGTGTAAATGATATTTATATATGATTTATTTATGTGATAGTAGATAAAACACCATGTTCGGCTTTGATATGGTGCAGTATTTGGTATATATATATATATATATATATGAAATCAAATGATGGCTAATGTTATATCCGACAGAATGATAATTATAAAGACATTTATTAGTTGAGAACCTATATTTGCCTGGCGCCGGTGTGAACAACTGCTAAACGAGCTCCATGCGGTGGATGCGGGTTTGATCCCCGCACAGAGCTCGTTTCTTTATTCACATTTACAATGGCAAATATAGGTTCTCAACTAATAAATGTCTTTATATATATAATTATATAAGATCTGTCCAGAAAGTATCCAGCCATTTTGAATATCTCAAGAACTGGTTGTGTGGCCTTGATGTACCTTGACAACCAATCAGAGGGGACCTTACTGCGCATGCACAGACACTCTCCGGTGGGGTTACTCAATCAGTAATGTATACAGTGATTCCATTGGTTTTTCCAATATTCCGTACAAAAGTCTGTAATATTGAGTGATCTGCCGGAAAATCGGTGGTGTACCTGTATCTTCATAAGAAGGTCACATGAGCTCCAGTTGGTCTACTTGGTGTAGAAACTGAAATTTAGTCTCTATAGAAAGAAAACCTCTTTATTTTTAAAGGTCGTTTCCTACCTTCAGCTGAAACTTCTTCACTCGGTTAAGGTCATCACTTCTTGCTCTTTTCCAAGGAACAAAAGACCCCATCCAGGGTAGCTTCTCTCCAGGGTAGCCTACAGGTAGATCTGAAACCATTTTGAATTGATAGAAGCAAAACAAGATCAGAACAAACGAAACCATTCAAACATTGAAATTACTTGCATTCAATTGCAGAGAAAAGCCAGTAATTGTCCCCATTTTTCTCTCTTTCGTTTGTCCCTTATATTATCTTTAAAAAAAAGAGAGAGAGAGAACCAACCTTACCCAACTGTGCAGATCTATCAGTTGTGCTGCCTGTATCATGTATGCACCTCATTTTATCTTTAAGACTCTCTACTTACTTCAAAGAGTATAATGATTTGTAAAAAGTGCCTGATTTAGATTTGATGAGGCTGTATAAAGGTTGGAGGCCCATTGTTAAAAGATTATGACTTCCTTCCGGCAGCTCTTGCGGCCAAATGTATCACGCTCCACTTTGCTTTGGACCACATCAGTGCGGCTGAGAGGGGGATTCTGTCGACTGGACATCTCAGGATCTCCATATGCTTTGCCCAGGCTTGTACCCTGGAGAAGTCACTACACTGTCATTCCATTGCCTAACGAGACAGGTGGAGACCTTTTTCTAATGTTGCATTTACAAATAAGTAACTAACCAAACGAGAAAATGTGATTCACAAACCAAATATCATTAAAACACTTATGGGGATATTGATTGTTATCAGGATTTATTTTTTATTAGATGAAGCTATTGTCAGCCATCTGGTGTGAGTAGTTGCGATTAAAAGCAACTAAAATGAAGATGAAAGAAAATACTAGTCCAAAATTAATGATGATAAGAATATGGTGCTGAGAAATCGGGGGGTGGGGGTGATAAAGGATAGGTTTAAAGGTTAGATTTGATCTTTTGCCAACTGTAAAAGCGCTGCTAGCTCAATCGGTAGATCAGTTGTGATACATAGGTTAGATTTGAAGAATGCTGGCATCTCAATCGGTAGAGCAGTTGTGATACATAGGTTATATTTGAAGAGTGCTGGTAGATCAGTTGCCATACATAGGTTAGATTTTAAGAGCGCTGGTAGAGCAGTTGCCATACATAGGTTAGATTTGAAGAGCGCTGGTAGCTCAGTCGGTAGAGCAGTTGCAATACATAGGTTAGATTTGAAAAGCGCTGGTAGCTCAGTTGGTAGAGCAGTTGCATATATAGGTTAGATTTGAAGAGCGCTGGTAGCTCAATTGGTAGAGCAGTTGCCATACATGGGTTAGATTTGAAGAGCACTGGTAGCTCAATTGGTAGAGCAGTTGCCGTAGATAGGCAGACTTCTTGCGATAAAGGGATGCTAGTTTGAGGGCTTATCCTTTTATTTCTGATCTGTACTGTTTATTCACTGCCACAGACTGACAGTCTGAGTAGTTGCAATGAAAAGCAACTAAAATTAAGATGAAAGAAATACTAGTCAAAAATTAATAATGTATTGATCGTCACCATGAAGTTTGTCTAGATTCATCTGGAAAGAATATGAAAATGTTACTCCATAGTTTGTAAGTGATACATTCATTTTATGCACTAGAATTATTTAATAAAAATACGAATCACAAATTTGATGATGGATTTTTATTGATCTTGAATTTAAAGCAGAAAGTCATTTGTATTTTGGGCAAAAAATATAAATAAATTAAAAGGTTTGGCATTTTAAAAATTGTTGAGGTTATTATCCTCATCTTTGTTGTTTATTATTATCCCAATGTTTGTCCTTCTGTCAACATCAGGTGATGGTTGACACAATGTTTCTTTGTGTCTATGTTCGCTTTTTTTCTTTTTTTAAAGTCAGTGAATAAATATGATCATCACATGTTATTTAAGATTGACTCAGTATTTATCATGATCAGGCTTTCTAGTGGCTTTCTGGCCACTGCAATGAAGTGCAAGCTATGAGATCTCCATTTTTAATTTTGATTGATTAATGATTGATTGGTTTAGCAGCATAGCAACCCTTGATGGGTCATTTAATACCAAAGTCAGTTTAAAATTTTTTTTAAAATAGAGTCCTGCAACTTTGGTGAAAGAAAAGGTGGCCCCTGTTTGGGAGGGTCCTACCCCTCTGCAGGGGATGCAGTCGACGCATTCTAGGCCCCAGCTGACAGGGCCAGTTTTTAAATTCTGGTGGCATTTTAACCCATTAACTGTGACAGCTGGCGAAGAGTAATAGTTATCCATTGCAAAATAAAATCCCCTGTCCATTGCAACTGATCCATTGCTAGATAAAAGCCCTGACTCGCATATAGAACTGAGTTGCCATCAAAATTACCGTCATTTGTAGTTAATGGGTTAAATGAGGGAAGGTAAAGGTAACAACAATATCAGAAAATCTGGTTTTGAATCCCCCGTTCTGTGACCAAAACCTCAGGGAGGGCAAGGGGTTCTCCCTGAAAAACAAGATCTTGTTTTATAATTCCAACATCCTCTCCACCTTGCTCTATGGCAGTGAAACATGGCACCTGGAATCCAGCCAGGAGAAGAAATTGTCTAAGGAAAATACTAGGCGTCAGGTTGAACGACTTTGGGCCATCCTTCAAAACAGGAGAACAAAACATTTTCGGTGATTTCAACCATTGGTGATATCTGCTAAGGAAGACCATACTCGTAAAAAATCTCCTGCTTTAGAAACTGGTTTCTTGTTTGCAAATTTTTTTTTTATAAACAATTTAAATAACTATGTTTACACACCTTAGTTAAGGTCATTTATGAATTTAAAGGTTTTTAATTTAAATGTACAAAAGGGCATGGATATAGATTAAACTTACATAGTTGTTTTTAAGACATACTTATATTGTTATTTTAAATGACCTCAACTAAGGTGTGTAAACATTAAAATTGTTAAAAAAAAAAAAACTTTGCAAACAAGAAACCAGTTTCTAAAGAGAAAAAAAATTCTCCACAGAAACCAGCTTTTAAAGCAGGAGATTTTTATGCGATGGTTCTTCCGTAGCAGAAATCGCTAATGGTTGGAAAACTGAAAATGTTCCATTCTCCTGTTTCGGAGGATGGCCCGACTTTGTAACCAATGACAAAGTTAGGAAGCAAGCCAATTTATGTCCCATTTTGCATGAAATCTGTGAACGGCGGATGAAATGGCTTGGTCATGTAGCGAGGCACCCACCTATTAGGCTTGCAAGTTCTGTGGTGGATATTATAATGGAAAATGGAAGGGAGGCTTGAGGAAAACCAACTGCCAATGAACCATCCGACAGGACCTCCGACAGATGAACAAGAGCTGGAGTGGTGTTAAGTTGCTGACTGGACATGGAGAGCATTGACTCAGCCTCAGATGACACTGGAGTGTCAATTGAATTTGATTGAATTATGAGACTGGTAAAATTCTAGTCAGAATGTTTGTTGTATCATTACGGTTACCTGTAGATACATACTGACCAGACCTTTTTATAAGGTATTATTATGGGGGTCTGGTTCACCTTACCGAAAATCAGCGTGTCGAAAGTCGGTCTTATCAAACATTGATTGGTCACTTTTTTCAGAGTGTACTATTTACCATAAACACTGGTAACTGTTTGTTTCTAAAATTACTGCGATGGGGGTATGTTATTGTTTACAATTTATGAAAACAAAACCGTCTATTATAAATCTGGTAAGATTTAATATTTATAACATATATTGTGTATAAGATTTATGAAGGAAAAAAAGGATTTTATTTACGATTGTATGTGTCTTTATGTGATTTATGAAAAGTAGAAAAAGGATTTATTGCTGCTGATTGAGTATTTACAATAAAAGGAATTTTATTTTCATTTTATTTCAGGTATTATTTGGATTGACATAGGTAATTGTATAGTTCAGCCACGTATAATCATTGTTCATTGGACGACGTAGATTATTTTAACATATTTTGGCAAAAACTTATGAACTGAAGCAGCACTAACAGTATAATTTATGTATTTACTTCTGTTTTTCTTTCATGAATTCTCTTATTTATTTTTATATCATTTATTTATTATCATTTCTATTTTATTAAAAAAACTTGAGATTCTTAAAAAATGTGAATTTAAAAAATAAATTAATCTTGCTTTTTCGAACAAGGTTTTAAAAATAAAAAAATCAGATGTAATGGTTTGTGCTTTCAGTAATTCTTTTTTTTCATAAATTTTCACCTAAGTATGTTAAAATAATCTACGCTGTCCAATGAACAAATTATTCTATGCGTTTGAACCATACAATTGTTAATCCAAATAATACCTGAAATGAAATAAAATAAAATAATTTTAGAAAAAAAACAGTTAACCAGTGTCTATGGTAAATAGTACACTCTGAAAAAAGTGACCAATCAACATTCGGTAAGACAAACTTTCGGAAGGCTGATTTTCTGTAAGATGAATGCTACCCATTATTATGTATTGATTTATTCAAACTATCATTCTCATCTAGGTTATTATAGATGCAAGGGAATTGACAGTCTATGTGCAAAAGAACTTGTGCTTTATGGCAGAAGTCAAGTTTAGTGCCTCACAATTTAAACATTTTTTTATTTCATTTGCTAAGTAAAAAAATGAAAAAGAAAAGATTTCTCCTCAAGAGATCAATCAGATAATGTGTATAGAGATAAAGAAGACAGCCGGGTCTCTGATTACATTTTCTAACTTGAAAATATGAAAATCACTTGACATTCCTTGCCAACTATTCAGCTTGTCTTTGCACTGTTACGATCTGCCTCATATTGACTCTGTTATTTCAAAGACAGACTTCAGCTATCAATCATTTTTTCTCATTTGTTGATTGTGCTTAGCATATGAAGTTAAAAAAAAAAGATGGTGGTGAACTGATTGCCAATTAATCAAGTTGGAAGAGGTATATGTATTCACCCATGTCTGTCTGTCTATCTGTTTTCCATAACCAATACCACAAAGAATTTCTTAATGAATTTCAATTATATTTTGTGGAAGGGTGGGCCATGGGCTACAGAAGAATTGATTGAATTTTGGGCAGATCAATGAATTTTTTACAATTACCTCCACTACATCGTAAACATTTGTGAACTGATTTTCATTCAGTACTTAGCGACAACAGCATTGGCGGAGGTATGCACTCTCTGTGCTTTCTAGTGTTCATAATATAATGTTAATTCAAGCTTACTTGAAAGGGATTTACTAATGCAGTCATTTATTGTGTTCTAATCAGGATGACAAGGTAGTACAGATTTAATTATTTATAAGACTCAGTCATTTTAGCTCTTTTCATCACCATCAACTCTATTGCCAATTTATTATATGAGCATTTTCTACTAGGAGTCATTGGACCCCTCCAATGGTTTGGGTGTTGATCATGTGCTTTGTCTAAAAAAGATCAATTTAGTTCTAGAGCTTCTTAAATTGTCTATCAGATGCAGCCAAAGAATTTTTCTGCCTTTTAAATATTTTCAACACAACTTTTATTATTATTATATATAAAAATTGTCCATAGTTTTGTTTTCGAGTTTGAGCCGTTTGACCATACTGCTGGCCATTGTCAAGAAAGTAGAGTATGTAGATGCTGTAATTAGTGAGTTGTTTTTTCCTTTTTCACATAACAGCATATAGGTAGAACACGGAATGGTCTGTTATAGGTCACATGACAGCGACAACGCCTTTGGACCAGTATGTTGACAAATGTTAGACACATTTTAAAATGACCACAACTACGGTGACAGATCTTTTGTTTAATGTGGGTTGTTTCGTTTCGTGACAAAAACAAAAACAAAAAAAAACACCACATTTTTCTAAATTCAAATTACTTGCCTGTTAGTATTATCTGTGCAGCAAATGCTGTTAGATATGCAGAATCCACTTTGGTTTGTTTAAATTGTTTGCTCACTTATTATGAGATCCACAAGCAACAGATGTCATTGCTGTTATATAAATAACCACTGCCATCCACTGGCAAATTGCTGTGCAGTTTCTTCCCTCTTTCAGTGTTCTTGCTTCCTGTGATGAGCTTTTCCTCCTGTTTTTGTATTGTTGGGTCTTAATCTCTTTTTATACCTCGAACAACTCTCACATCTTAGCACAATGTACGTGACAGCTTACAGTATTATACCAAATGAAAGATACTTATATCCTCTGGATCATATCCAACAGCATCTTAAATTACCTCTTCAAGAAAACTGTATGTGAATGTCCCAGACTATATATGAATGACTTGGCTCCACGGACGGAGATTGGGAAGGGTTTTTCACGTCTTTTCAGGTCCTAAGTCGGCTGGGCCTGAACATGAATAGCCCTAAGTCTGCACAATGGAGTTTTAAGATGAAGTGCAATGTGCGTATTGCCAACCCCACCCTTTAAACTATGGGTTTGCACACTATGGTCCACTGTAGTGGCACAGATAACAGCACTGTCCTTAGGTCATAGGTTTGACAGTTTCCTTCTCCTCTATTCTACAACTCCTAGGTGAAGCTGTTGTGTTCGAAAGTGTCTTTTTGCTGTGGCACTTAATTGTTGCTTCCAGGTCAATTTTTACTTACCATCAGAAAATCTCAAATCCTCTGTATCCCGTCCATGTCCCCTGGAGTCATGGTTACCACTTGGTCAAGGCCACAGCCATCTCAAGCACTCTTAATTGCAAGGTCCAAAACCTTGCACTTTCATCAATAGTCGAAGTGGGAAAAAAACATCTTTTTTTTTTAACCTCTGCCAAGATGGAAGAGGTATATGTATTCATTCGTTTCTGTCTTTCTACATAATATCATCAAAAGTTCTCAATGAATTTCAATGGCATTTTGTGGAATGTTGACTCCTGGACTAATGAAGAATTGGTTAAATTTTGGGGTGGATCCAGGAATTTTTCACTTGAGACATATTTAAAAAATTTTTTTTTCAGATATTTATCTATTCACTCATGTTTGTCTACACAATATCTCTAAAAATTCTCAATGAATTTCAATGAAATTTTATGGAAGGGTCGGCTATATGATAAGGGAGAATTGGTTGAATTTTGGATCCAGATATTAGTTTTTGATTGAGAGATATTTTTTCATATAATAAGAGGTAAACAATAGTCTGAAATATGGAAAATTGAAACAGTTACCTCCCTTTCATCGTAGCTATATATGAACTTATTTTCATTCACTTTTAATGTATGGCATTGGCAGAGGTATGCACTCTCTGAGTGCTTTCTAGTTCTGATATTAGATTGGAATTTGTTTAATATTTATTATTTTTATTATTATTATATTTGTTTAATATTACTTTTCCCTTTAAGTGATATCAAGAAATCCACTGAATATGCAAGTCATGTTTGTGCAAGTATGGTTTTGTTATTTATAGCTAAATCTGTCTTTAAAAATGGCTAAAATTGGCTAAATTTTCCCATTTCCATCTAAAAATGTGATATACACATTTAAAGCTGACTTATCAAATGAAATAAACTATACACAAAGACTCCAGAACAAATTATTAATAAAAATTGTTCATTTACTTTTATTAAACTTACTTTTTTTTCATAACCATATTTTCAGTTATAGTAGATTTTTATCAGCTAAATTGAAAAAAATCGGCCAGATCTAGCCGGAAAATGGCTAATTTGGCAACCCTGTGTTTGTGTGGGAGATTCTTTTGTTTTTTCTGTTTTGGTTTTATTTCCTTGCTCTTATCTGATTGGTTATTCCAAGAACAATAAGACTATCAGATTGCAGCAGGAGCCTCTTGCTGTTCATGTTCAATGGTTACCACTTGGTCAAGCCCACCCTCCTCTCAAGCACCCTTAATTGCAAGGTCCAAAACCCTAAGCTTTTATCTGTAGTGGAAGTGAGAAAGCATCTTTTCTTCTGATATTAGATTGGAATTTGCTTAATATGTGTCCGGTCGTTTTGTCGAACAACATATCGCCAACACACAGTCAGCCAACAGTAGTTTCATCATGCGGACATTTTGTAGACAACTTGTTTTTATATGCAAGTTTTTTTTTTTCATCAGGTGTCAATTTTCTGCCGCAAAAAAAATTCTTTTATCATTCCTTTAAGTTATATAAGCATAGATTAATTAAGCTTATTCGTAAAGCAAGTTTTTAGATGTTTAATTTTACATTTTTCCTCAAAGGATGTGTCTCTCTCCTCTGCAGAAAAATTAAACTGTTCTGTCAAAGTAGGCCTCCAAAAATTGTTACAGCAGAGGTATCTTCATAAAAGTTTTATTTGCTATGGTCATTGTATGTATGTTGCCGATAATAAAAGTAAACAAAAAATGACTTCGAAACATTGCAATATTCTACTTAAATAATTAATAAAAATTTGTTTTTCGTTTTTTTGTTGAAATTTGGGCTTTTTCTTTATAGCAAAGCCAAGAAAAAACTCCAGAACTAAATTTTTAAAAAAATTTTAATTACGTTTTTAAAATAGGGTGTCAATGTCTGCTGGATTATTTCTCTGATCATTCGCAAAAATTCATTTTATAATATATGTGTTTTATCATCCTGTTCTTCCAAAATTATTTTTCAGGAATTTCAGTTTTCTGGGATTTTTTAACCTCTAAATGGTACCAAAAAAAGTAATCGACAAAACGGCAGTCGGCAAAACTGATATTCGTCAAACAGGTTGTCTACAAAATGTCCGCATGATGAAACTGCTGTCAGCTGATTGTGTGTTAGCGATACATGGTTTGATGAAATGACTGAGAACCGGGCCGCATTGCTGTTTCAGTAGCAAATGGGTTTTACTTGTTGGAGTTGCTAGCCCCTCGCCTAAGATGGACTGCCTTACAGGGCTAAAGGGCTTCAACTGCCTTGCTATTTACCCATAGCTGAGGGAAGAAGTTGATTCATGCCTTTCACCAGGGTTTTAGTTAGGAGTGAACATAAGCAGCCTCATCCAAAACTCTGTTTGTTAATTCTGTTTTCTGTGCCGTTAATCGCTATGCCACTCCACACCTCCACCAAAAAAAAAATATATATATAAATGGATACGCATTGTGTATTATATTAGAAACTGTCAACCAAGGTTTCTTCAGTTTTTAAGTTGGTCTGTCTGGCTATCTATGTATCACGCGTACAAACCGCACAAATGGAGCTAGAAGTCTGAAAATTTCAACGTTTACTCCTTATGTCTACAAAAGAGGGGGGTCAATTTGCAATGTAAGTTTATGCTAAATTGGTCCCACTTGTTTGTTTTTTGGAAAATTCAGACTTTTATTAATGATCACTGCCCAACAAACAGTGAGAGAAGTAACTTATTCATTGATCATCACTTTTTCAATTTTTTAATTGATTCCCCCCAACACAGCATGCTGCCAGAAGATGTTGGTCATGTGACGCTTTCTATTGTATGACTAACCATACCTGTATGTGGATTATTTTTATTATTATATTTGCTTAATATTGCTATTCCCTTAAAATGATAAAAAGCAATCCACTGACCATGTGGAAATGCAAGTCATGTTTGTGTGGGAGAGAATTATTGTTATTATTCTTTTTGTTCTAGTTCTAGTTTTTTCCTCTTTTATGATTGGTTATTCCAAGAACAATGTGACTATCAGATTGCAGCAGGAGTCCAATTTTAATGCTGGATAATTGCTGGGAAATGACCTTGCTTTAAGATACTGACCAAAACAATTCATGCTGGCTGGTAAAAGCCCACAATTTAATTTGGGCGGATCTCATTTGTGGAAGGAATTTTTGTGATTAACTTGGGAATCCAACTTCTCATCACTCAAATATTTCAGTGATGAGAAGTTGGCTTTCTAAGTTAATATTTTCTGCTGATACAAAAAGTAAGTAATGATAAACTTTGTCCTGCTACTAAAGATATTAACCAATCAACCAGTGTATATTAGTCAAGGTCCTTTGGCTGGGTTGAATGAAAGAGTCTCTGGTCTGTGCTGGTACTGCTGCTCCCGGGCCACCAATTTTGGTGTTTCATAAGTGTTAGTGAGAGACATTTGCAGCACAATTTCTCCAGGTCCATTGACATCTGAATTTTCTTCCACCTCTGGTTTCCATAAAAGCAGCGCCAACATGTAGGCGTCTCCCATTCAATCCAAACATTTTTTTCCCCCTCTGGACAAGCCTGTCTGACGCGACCAAATTCCTTCACTCTATCGGCTTTACCAGGAAATTAAGTTGGGGCTTCCAAGAAAAAGAAGACCTGAATTCATGTTCTATCTCTTAGCCCTTCTATAAACATTGAAATTCTTCAGGACTGCCAATTGAAAATGGGGAACATTACTACTATTATAGTTTTTTACCTTTGGGATTTACTTGAAAATAACACATACCAACCTCCCAAGGTGTTTGGGGCTTTTTTTTTACATCAGGTAATCCATGGCTAGGCTCTATGAAAACATTCCCTGTACTGGTGCTGAACCCAAAACAGATGGTGTTTGGAATACTAGGGAAATTATTAAATAAATAATAGCCATAAAACCCACTGGCATTTAGGCTTGAAAATTTTTTCTGCAACTAAAACATACTTATATAAAGTGTGTATGTGTGTGAAAGCCTTTGACTCAGTAGAACACACAGCAGTTTTCCATTCAATGCAAGAACAAGGTATAAACAAGAATTATATAAAAATCATGGAAAATATATGTGAAAATGCCACTGCAATAATTAGATTTCATAAAGATACAAACAAGATAAAGATTGGAAAAGAAGTGGATACAATTTCACCTAAACTATTTACAGCAAGCCTTAAAGCATCTTACAGAAAACAGACTGGGAAAACATGGGAGTAAACATAGATGGAGAATATTGGAACCATTTAAGGTTTTGTGATGACATTGCATTAATATCAGAAACATCTGATGATTTACAAAACATGTTAAGTAATCTAAATAGAGTAAGCCAAAAAATAGGGTTAAAGATGAACAGAACAAAGACGAAAGTAATGTTCAATAATAAAGTCCCGAAAAAAAGACCATACGAAAAGGTGAAGAATTAGAAGAGGTTAAGGAATACATTTACCTAGGTCAGGCGATAAAATTAGAGAAAGGCTATGGAAACGAAATAAAACAATGCATAATGATTGGTTGGAAAGCATTTGGTATAATTAGAGACATATTGAAAAACGGATTGACAATATGCTTAAAAAGTAAAGTGTACAATGAATGCATAATACCAGCTATGACATAAGGATGTAAGACCTGGAAACTAATAAAACCACTCGAAAACAAACACAAAATCACACAGAGGGCAATGGAAAGAGCAATGCTAGGGATAACTCTAAGAGATAGAAAAAGATCAACATGGATCCGAGGGCAGACCAGAGTGAAGGATATTATACAAATAATTAAGTGACAAAAATGAAGATGGGCTGGACATTTGGCAAGAAAAACGGATAACAGATTTAGCAAAAGGTTAACCAATTGGTGCCCATGGGACAGTAAACGTAGTAGGAAAAGACCAGACATAAGATGGAAGGATGAAATAGAAAGGTTTACCAGTAAGACATGGAAGGGGATTGAAAAGGCCTTTGTCCAGCAGTGGACTTATGATGGCTTATAAATAACAGATAACAACAAACTACAGTCATAGTAATCGTAAGAATAAGGTACGCACTATTCTAAACTAGTAAGGTATATCAGTCAATTATTTTTAAGGCTGCTACCCACAGCTTTGTTTTCATTATTTACTAAGCTAATTTTTGGGCACTTAATAATGATCAAACTCACTACAGTAGTAATAGTTTGTAAAACTAGCTTGCTAACCAGTACTTTATGGCAGTTCCTTTTATATTTATTTACTAAGCTTAGCTTGTATGGCCCAAAGCTACAAGAGTCGGGTACGCAGTGATGATCGAACTTACTACAGTAGTAATGATCCGCAAGACTAACTTGTTGTACCATGATGCATCTGTGTGGTGCAACGATTCAAACAAAACATGCAAGTTGCGAAACATAAGAAAAACATCAATCTTTCTTTCAAAAAAATCAATTTTTTGGCTTTCTCTATTTAGATCACCTTTTTAATCATTTGAAAAGTCAACAAGTGTTCAAAGTTGTTTCTGTATGCCAGAGATACATAGAGAGAGAGCGAGAGAGGTAAGATAGCGAAAACTATCCCGCTTCCAAAGACTCTGAGAGCCTCAAGAGCGGGTACCACTAAATAGGGTGTCCAGTCCCGGACAACTAAACTGTATCTCGCCACTGCTACGAAAGGACTGATTTTTCCCCAAGAACTAATATTTCTTTGTTCGCTGCTTGGCCAATCAGAACAGAGAGGTGATGTTTTCAAACCAAGCCATTATCTGTTTGGCCAAGCAGGTCAAAACCTTTCCTCTTCCTCTCTGGACATCACTTCTGTGGCCGGCCAACTGCTATCGTAAACTAAGGGAACCATTTCCCAATACCATTCACCCTTCCTACATCACTTGGTACCCTCTTTCTGTCACTTAGTTGGTCACATCCCTCCTTTTCCACTAGCTGTAAACGAAATAAGCCATTTCTATTTCAGAATCCTAAACTCGTTTAAACTTAAAATTCCTACCTATAACTAACTGACCTATTATGTAACATTGTTACCTTTTTATAGGCTGGAAAATGTGTGTACATGTATTTATGTAACTGTGTGTTTGTGGAAGTATGTTCAATGAGTAAGTAAGAGGTGGTTAAATTTTGGATGTTTTTCTTATTGAGAGATATTTTTCCGGGTTTTTTTTTCTTTTTCATACATTTATGTATATGCTCATGTCTGTTCACAGGATATCTCCAAAAGTTCTCAATGAACTTTTATGAAATTTTGTGGAAGGATGGACAATAGGCTACAAAAGTAGTGATTGAATTTTGGGGGCGATCTATACACAATTACTCCTCTCTCTCCCCACCCCAGGCTTTTTTGTGTCCATACCACATAATATTGCCAAAATTTCATGTCTGTCCA
>VCCN01006129.1:4979383-4991808 GCA_006491835.1 Architeuthis dux
ATGACTGTGTTTTAATGTTGGAAACTTAGTTTTGCCATGGTGGGTAATATCAAATTTGTCATTTTTTACGACTAACTGCTATTCTCTTGCAATTAAAATTAAAACTTCAAAGAAGATATCTAAATTATTGCAATACGTTTAAAAAAATGTATATATACAAGTCCATGATCATTTCAACAGTTTGTAATGTTTTCAGTGTCTCCCTTGTTGGGATGAGCAACATATAAGTGATACCATTTTATGCGGACATATTTTGGGGTTATGTTTGCAAAATATGAAAGGTGTATCTGGTCTACACTGTTAGATATGAACAAAAACATAGGGTGACAAGTTTTGTGTGTTAAGCAGCAGATATTGGTTTTTATATAGAGAGATTAGACCAAATGATTATATTTTTTTAGATTTGTTCAGTCAATTGGATGGAATATACCTCCTTTTTGTCAATTTCGTAAATTATCCTCTTTTTTTTTTTCCCCTAAAAATTACAGTTTTCGAATATGGATTATTTTATAATATACATACATTTGCTAATCTATAAGATACTCATAAACTAGAAATGAATAAAAAAACAAAAAGTATCCAAATATTACACCATGTCCAATGCATTAAATATTACGGGTGAGGAAACCCAGCACATAAGGCCCAAGCTAGGAAGCTGGAATTAGTTGCAGGGAGCTGTAGTTCAACAAACACCCCAGTAATATACATGATTCTTTTATAGGCTAATTATTATATTGTGCAAAATAAATTGCATTGCTCCGATTCAGTTATAGAAAGGAAGGATCACTGATTTCAGATCAAGAGAAAGAAATCCTTTCTTCTCTGAAAAAAAATCTGCCGCACCCAAATGACATAAACAATTGGTCTGCATCAGACTTTGGCTATAACCCGTCTCCTTAATACTTTACTTTCTGTGTATAATTAATCCCTAATTGTTAGCTTTGATTGCTGGTGTTAGCGTCTGAATCGCTACGTCAGTTTTTATCATCAAAGATCCTGTTGAGCTTTGAGTAACTGTAAGCACCCCCATCCCTCCGCCAGCTAATTTATACAAAATTGCAGAAACATATTACATAATTGTTACTAACACTAGTCAATGACCTGTTGCTTTGCTGACAGTTATGATAAGTGTACAACAACAGGCTCAGCTGATGGCTGCTACTGATGCTACAAGTGTGACAGACATGGTAGTATATTAGTTCTATTTGCCTTTGCATGCTATTATAGTTAGTATAGATACATAGGTAATAAATTATTTAACAAAATGATATACTTTAATTGTAGAAATATGTGAGAGTAATGATATCTTAGTTGTCTAAGAGTGTAGGAATGGAGATGGGGAGAAAAGAAAGGTAGTTTAATGGGGGTAGGAAGGGAGAGGAAGAAAAGGTAGGTAGTTTAAAAACGGTAGTAGAGGGGAGAAAAGTTAGGTAGTTTTATAAGAGGGTAGAAAGGGAGCGGGGAGAAAAGAAAGTTAGGTAGTTTGATAAGAGGGTAGGAAGAGAAATGGAGTTGATGGCTGCTACTGATACTATAAGTGTGGCAGATACGGCTCTTATTATATATATGATTTACCCATTGCTCTTATATGTTCTTATCATTCTCCACCCCGCTGAATTAATAAACTCAATCCATCTTTTGTCACCAACATATATGGGATTCATATTTTCCCAATTAAACTACAATACCCAAGATTATTGGGGTAGGGTGGATATTGGCTTGGGAGAAAATGTTGTTGTTGTTGTTTATTCTTGTAGACTCTGTGTGGAGCATAGGGCCGCAACCACACCACACCAGCGGACAATCACTGGAGTATGGCTGCTGTGATTTTTGTAGCAAATTGGATTTTATTGGGTGGAGTTACTAATGCTGCACCAATTAATTATGAGTTTTATTATTTCTGAGGAAAAGGCTAATTTGAAATCTGCTACATTATAAACATGAACACACCATTGCTTCTCATTTTTTTAAATTGGTCTCACAATTGTTTATTTAAAACAAGTAGATACTTAGTAGATACTCTCTAAAAATGACAAAAATAATAGTCGTTGCAATGAAAAGCAACTGAAATTAAGATGAAAAAAATGCTAGTCTAAAATTAATAATGGTTGACAATGCTTCATCTAATAATAAAAGATAATATTACTACAGGCTTTCCCTGTTATTACGTGTGTTTGGGTCTAAGAAAGCCAACAGCATTGTAACTGAGCCGCAATAACTGTAGGATGGGTATGGCTGATATTCAAGGGCAGAAGATATATGAAAGATGGCAAACATTGTCTATACATTCCCTTATGTAACTATATGACTCAGTTTCCCCTCTCATTGGTGGTCTCAGGGAAACAGGTAACACAATAGAGAGTATAACTGTAAAAAACGAGTAGCATTGAAAGTCTTAATAAAAAAGTTTGTCATTGACAACTGAAATGTTTTTGTCTAATTGATTTCATTTTACAGTTGGTTAAGTCAAATATATTTCTTAGTGTTGGTAGGGTAGGTGTTGTGTCATCTATCATCAAATAGGCTTACGGTATAGTAAAATAGTGCTCAGCCCGAAATATCAGGCTTACAGGTTTTTACAATTTTTATTCGGTTTTCTGGACAAGCGGGCGATAATATAGCTAAAAATGTTGGGGTCCACCAACCATCCACCTTATATTGTGAACCATGCTATAATTAAGCATGTTCTAGTGTATGTAAACAAAACATCAAATATGCTGGTGCCGAGTATTCAGGGAAAATAAGAAAATAAGTCTATATGGTTGGATTTGATCTTCTGCCAGTTGTAGGGCTCTTGTAGCTCAAACAGCAGAGCAGCTGTTATAGATAACCAGGCTTTCCGAGGCAAAAAGAGTGAGAGTTCAATTTCCCATCTGCTCAGTTTACTAATGGCTCCAGAATGACAGCCTGAGTAGTTTCAATGAAAAGCAACTGAAATTAAGATGAAAGAAATACTAGTCAAAAATTAATAATGGTTGAGCCCTGCACGTTTCAAAAAACGAGTGAATCTATGGCACACTAAATCCCAATTTACTCATTGTCTTCATTTTTTTAATTATTTCATTTTAGCATATATTGTTAAAACATTTTTATTAGTATCCAAGGGGATTCTGTGATTGAATTATGCTAGGTAGAGTACAGGGAGAGATGGATTCATGCCTTTTCATAGTGGTATTGGTTTGAAGTGAACTGTTAAGTCATTTTGCACTTTCAATTTCATGAATAAACTTATTGCACTTGGCATGGAATGTAATAGCTTGATTAAGTTCTATATGCCTGCATATAGTCTTGAACCCAAACCTGCTACATATATGAATTCTAGCAGAATGTCCGGCATTGCACAGGATGAAAAGTAGCTATAAAGGGCTCAGAATTGTTTGTTAATGAAGGCATATCCGGCATAATAAAACACTATTGGATTATTTGGATTCCCTGTGTAAAGTTATTTTTCAAGTCAGAAATGAAATGGTTTTCCACTATGTTTACAGCAGTCTGGTGTCTAATGCATTCCTTAAGTTAACACATTTTAGTGATGTTGTATACTCTTTTACATGTTCTGCGGACATGTTCTGTCTCGTCGTGGGTGGCTCATTTGCGGGAGGAAACATGTGAACTTGCCGGAAAAAGGAAACTCGAAAGTTGTTTGTAAAAATATGTGAACATATTTTTATTTCTTAAGTTACGTTTTGTAGGCTGGAGAATGAAGAGTGGGAGAGAGATAATGAGAACCGACAGTCTGTTCCCAACAGGGACACCGGTCTTGTGACTTCCGGCCCGGCTTAGGCGGTCTGCCTCTCTGGCTGCTTGTCTCAGTCTCTTCAGCTTCCGTCTCTTTATGGGGTTTCGAACACCCACTCTGGTGTGCTATTTCCTGCTTTTGGACACCTACGCATATTCATATTTCCTAAGGTCCCTGGGTCACTTCCACTTCTGCACAGGTGTTGGCCCGGAAATGACCTTTCATGACAGTATATCATAACAGTGATACCTTAATTCAATACCTCTGACTACAATGCACCATTTAGGAGGAGGAGATGGACACACACACAAACTTTCCCAAATAGATAGATGGAAATCAGATCATTATTATTGGGGTAAGCGTGAACGCAACCCAACAGTATTAATCACTGCTACTCACAGCACTGGTTTATTGCTGGGTTTAGGTTATTCACGTGTTCTGACATTTATATGTATCTATGTATCTATCTATGTATCCGGACTTCGCCCAGCCCTAACCGTTCATAGTAGAAACTTGAAATTTTGCACATACACTCCCCTCAATGAATAGAGAAAAATGTTGTTTTTTTTAAAAATTCCCCATCCTAAATAGGTTTTTAGAGCAGGCTTCAATATGCAATGTAAGTTTATGTTAAATTGGTCACTAGTTTGTGCCCGCCTGTTTATTGAAAATTCAGACCTATTTTTAGTGATCACAGCCCAACAAAAGACGAGAGAAATAATTTATTCATTGATCACCCTTTTTCCAACTTTTTAATTGATCACCCCCAACACAGCCTATATGAGTGGCAGTGATCCATAATTTCCCTTGGAATGCTAGTTATTATTAAATTGCAAATCAGCCAGAATTTCTTTTGCATTCTTTGAGTGTATTTTAGGGCTACCTTAATTCAATACATCTGGCTTCAATGCAGTGTTTGGGAGGAGAAGGTGGGCATACACTCAAACCTTCTCAAATACAGGAATACCTTGAATAGTGCTGTTTTGATGTAGTACGGTGAAGGTATTGCTGTACAAATTAATGTAACTAAGTATAAGCTGAAACAAAAATACATTAAATTATTATAAGCCCTTGAACAGTGCGGTTTTGAACAGTACAGAAAATTTGGAACAAATTTAACCGCACTAATCAAAGTATACCTGTATATATTAGAGATTTAATTTCATCAGATAATACTGTGCAACTTTTTTTATACTTTTTTTTTTTTTGTTACTGTGTAATAAGTGTTATTTTATGATTGCTTATGTCTAAAAAGTATAGAAAATGTCAATTATTCCCTTCAAACCTTCCTTTTGTGACCAGGACAGTGATAATATGAAATCTACTTATTTTCAATCGGACAACGGACAAATCTTTTAATCACATAAAGTAAGAAAAACAATTACATATGAATATCACTAATATCACTGTTCTGGCCACAAAAGCAAAGTTTAATGGAAATAATTGTTATTTTCTATACGATTTTACACATAAGCAATTAGAAAATAACACTCACTGCCCAGGAACAAAAACTGCGTTGCACAGTGTAATCTATGGAATTCCATGATTGCAGGAATTACGTTGGTCTTAGATTAAATCAGAACCACAAATTATCTACATGAAATGATTCCCTGTCAAATGTAATAAACATCAAATCAAAGCCATTAAGCCTTTTCGTCTTTGATTTTTGTTTTTAATGCCAAAATATGCAAATAGTTTTGTTGGCATAAAAAGTTCTGGCAATTCTCCAATGTTTTTGGCATCTTTGTTTAAAGCCATTGCCAGGTGTACTTTCTTCCTCTGTTTGCTGAATAGTTTGCCCTTATTTAACCATTGTACTTGGGAATTGTGAATAGAGTTGTTGTTGCTGTTCAGCCTTTTTGTAGCCAGTTACATCCAGCCGGAAAGAAGAAAGTTATGGAACTGAAATAGATGGGATTCTTTTACCTGTAGGTTTTTCTGAATTATAATTTACTTCTTCCAACTTGGTATATGTATTCACTCGTGTTTGTCTACACAATACCTATATAATCTACACCTGAAGAAGGCAGGAGGGTACACGGCTGAAACATTGTGTCTATAACGGCATCACTCAGTGTTGTATAGTGGGGTGAATGTCCTGGACTTGGATAGCAAGGAAACTCGAAGACTTGCTTGTAAAAATATCTGGACGTATTTTTATTTCATAGTATATACAGCATACACTTCGTCGGCCAGTGGATGAAGAGTGGGAGAGAGATGATGGGTGCCGAGAGACTGTTCCCAACAGGGGAACTTGGTCTTATGTCTTCCCAGTCCTAGGCGGTCTGCCTCCTGGCTGCTTGGGTCTCTGAGTTTTCTGTTCAGGACTCGGATCTGCTTTATAGGTTTCCTGAACGCCTACACAGGTGTCATTTCCGGTCCCTATATCCTGTTATCCACAGATATACCTATTTCCTAAGGTGACCGGGATCACTTACATTTCCATACAGGTGTCTGACCCCGGAATAACCTTTTATTGGCAGGATATCATCATAACAAGCGAGCGCATACCTCTCACAATGCCATTGTCTCTAAAAACTGAATGAAAATCAGCTAGGGGACGTAACTGTAAAAAAGATTCCTGGATCTGCCCCAAAATTTCATCAATTCTTCCTTAGCCCATGGCCCACCCTTCCACAAAATATATCTGTTCAGCCTTTTGTGCCAGTTACGACCATCCGGAAAGAAGAAAATATATGAAACTTAAATAGATGGGATTCTTTTGCCAGTAGATGTTTCTGAATTATAATTCATTTATAAAAAGAAATCTTGTTCTGAATTTCTGAGGTGAGGAATTATCATTATTATATATACACTGATTTACTTTGACTAGGGTCTTCATCTTGGGTGTTATAGTCACAATATTTCGGCTGCTGTACCATCCGGCCTTCTTCAGGTGTCTGTCATAGTTGGTAACCTTCTGAGAATTTCGAACCAAACCCTTTATTCAATCCACGGGGGTAGATTATTCTCATTCCACAGGGGTAGATTATTCTCATTCCACTGTCCATGTTAGAGGATATCTGGTATCAGTTAACTCTTACTTATACGTATAAGAAAATTTAGATGTAAATAACAAGGGAGATAACTACTGATCACTTACCTACCTTTCAACTTTAGGTAGAGTTTTTAAATAGATAAATAATTTTTTAAATAAAAATGTGTAACAAACGTGGTTTCCACTATAGAAGAGCTCAGAAGCAGTTTCCAGCATTAAGAGTTAATTTGTCCTAGTAACCTGTCTGGCGGTTGCAAGTTCAATCCCTGGGTCGGGTATTGCTGAAAAGTCGCGTACTCTAGTTCATGCAACACAAGACAAGCAACATTGCAAGGACAAATTAGACTTTTTAGTTTAATAGAATTCACACGTTCAAGGCTGTTTAGACATCTTATTACTCTTATTTAAAATTGATTCCCTTTGTTTATAAGGTAGGCTTATAGTAAAGAGCCTCACCAACCTGTCACACACTTCAGATTTTTGTAGATTTCTTTTACATGTCCTACTAGTTGATTATACCTGTATACCGTATATGCCAGACTATAAGACAAATAGTATTTGGAGGACTACCGCTCACTGCAATTCATCCAAGCACCATAACTGTCCATATTGATCTTTGGTAAACGGCCCTCTAGTTATAATACCAGTGCATTGGATTTTTAATTAAATGGCCATCTTTTATACCAGCATATATGGTATATACTTCCTTTCAAAAGTAGTAATTTTTAGGCATCAACATCAACACTGAGAGGAAGGGGGGAAAATTACATCAGTAAGTCTGTAGCCTAATGATGAGAAAAGCATTTAACAAATATTTTTCAACATAATCTCCTTCTTTGTCAATGCACTTAACCCAATGCTTTTCCATAGATCATAAAGATCAAACATTCTACAATGAAAGTTTCAGATCAATATTCACCTAAAAACTGTGTCATGCTACAGACCTATTGATCCACCCTCATTATGTAGCCCTGTGCTCCAACCACTCAAATGTGATTTCTAGTGGTTTAATTCACTGAATCGTCTAATTGTATACTGACTCTACAAGCAACTCGTGTTATGCCTCTTTCATTTTGATGTTAATTGCAGTATTGTGTGGCTTGCAATCAGCTAATTAAACTGTGCTGCATTTGCCCATTGTGTTATTTAAGATGGTTTCCGAGATAGTCACGCTTATTATTGTACTTTTAGTGTTTTATTCCACGTATTTTGTCATTTGAACATAGCCATTATTTTGCGTTTGAGTAAAGGGTGACTGTTTAGTTAGCAACTTGTTGGAGAAATTGGAAGCAAGGGGTGGAGTAAATATGGTTGGTAGAAGTTTGTGACAATCTCCTCTTTCTCTTTCTACATGTTTACCTCTCTCTCTCTCTTTCATTCTCTTTCTTTCATTCTCTTTCTTTCATTCTCTTTCTTTCATTCTCTTTCTTTTATTCTCTTTCTTTTTCTCTTGCTTTCTTTTTCATTCGCTCTCTTTTTCTCTTGCTCTCTTTTTCTCTTGCTCTCTTTTTCATTCTCTCTCTCCCTTATTCCTTTTTTCTCCTTCACTCCTTTTTTCTCCTTCACTTTCTGCTTTTTTCTTTTCTCTTTTTTCTTTTCTCTTTTTTCTTTTCTCTTTTTTCTTTTCTCTTTTTTCTTTTCTCTTCTCTTTTTTCTTTTCTCTCTCTTCTTTTCTCTCTCTTCTTTTCTCTCTCCTCTTTTCTCTCTCCTCTTTTCTATACCTACACATTTTTTCTCCTTCACTTTATATTTTCCTCTGTAGTAGAGCTTCACCATGACTTTCTCTTACTTGGCACAATGTCTACAGACTCAATATGCAGATTTTGACAAAAGTATGTTGTATTAGTCTAACCCAACCTTTCTTAACAATGTTTCGGACATTGTACCCTCGACCTTCTTCATGTATCTGTCATAGTTGGTAACCTTCTGAGAATTTCAAAACAAACCCGTTATTCAATCCATGGGGTTAGCTTGTTCACATTCCACTGTCCATGCCAGATGATATCTCGTATCAGTTAATTCTTCCTAGAATGTGACGTTGCTTGTCTACTTCTTCAACTGAACCAGAGTATATGACTTTTTCGCTCTATCCAACCCAGGGATTGAACTCATGCCAGATTATTAGATATGTTTAACCAGTGTTTTTATCCACTCGGCCTTTGTCCCATAGTGCATAAGAGTTAAGTGTATGAGGATACTAGTCCAAGAAACTCAGTGTATAATAATGAACATTCAGAAAAATAAAATCAGACAAAAGTCAACATGTATTATTATTTCCATATCGTTATTCGTCTTCTCTGCTCTTTACACACGTTTTGAATTTCTTTCTTGAAACCATCAACCAAAATTGTCACCAAAACTGTCAACATATGTTTCTTTAGTTTTTAAGTTGGTCTGGCTGGCTATGTATGTATCACACATACAGACCGCACCAATAGAGCTAGAAGGCTGAAAATTTAAATATTTACTCCTTATTATGCTTTTTCATTTTTTAAAAATTCCCTCCTAAATAGGTTTTTAGTGGGCAGATTCAATTTACAATGTAAGTTTATGCTAAATTGGTCTCTTAGTTTGTATCCAGCATTGTTCATGCTTGTTTTTTTTAAATTCTGACTTTTTTAGTAATCACCGCCCAACAAAAGGCAAGAAGTACCTTATTCATTGATCACCCTTTTTTTTCCAATTTTTTAATTGATCACCCCCAACATGGTTTCTATTAAGTGACTAACCAGACCAGTTGCTTTCTTTTGTTATTTTATTAAATAGTCAGTCGTTTCCTTTTAGTGACCCAAAGTGACATCTTATTTTTAGTTGACACCGTTGGGTGGCTGTTTCCTAATTGTATTTTTCCCTCTTCAACAGCCTGGCTTTTGATTTCATTGATGACCACACCCACTTCCTGTGAGGTGTTGACATATAGGTTTGCTTCTTCTCGGTGTCATCAGCTCAGATGATTTGCATCTGCCTGCAAGCAGAAAGAACTAGAAAGCACTCGCGGCCCTGTAGGCTGGGGCCTAGAATACTCTGACTACATCCCCTGCAGAGGGGTAAGACACACACCCCCAAACAGGCGCCACCTGGTTTTGCACCAAAGTAGCAAGAATCAATTTCTTTTTTAATAACTGTTTACCAAAGTCACAATAAAAAATTTTTAAAATCTTTTTAAAATAACCGTTTACCAAAGTCGCAAGGCACTATTTTGGGGATTTTAAACTGATTTCGGCATTAAATAACCCATCAATGGTTGATATGTCGCTAAACAGATCAATCAATCAATCAATCATAGAAAGCACTTGGAGAGCGCATACCTCTGCCAATGTCATAAATTAACTAAAAACTGATTGAAAATCATTTCATATATAGCATGGACAGCAGGATGAGAACAGTCTGCTCCCGTAGATTGAATAAGAGGTTCAGTTTGAAATTCTGTGAACAAATACAATAGGCACCTGAAGAAGGCTGGAGGATACAGCATCCGCAACATTGTGACTATAACAACCAAGATGAGGACAACAGTTTGAATGAATCAGTGTATAATAAAATTCAGATAATTTCATCTTTAGTTAAACACTCACACATGACTGATTGTTTTGCAGAAAGATCAATATTAGAAACCATCAACCAAAACTGTCAACATAGTTTTTAAGTTGGTCTGGCTGGCTGTGTATATATGTATCACATGTACAGACTGCATCAATGGAGCTAAAGGGCTGAAAATTTAAATATTTACTCCTTATGTTTAGAAAAAAATGTTTTTTGTTTTTTTTACATTCACACTAAATAGGGGTTTTTTTTTTGTGGGGGGGTGATTTGCAATGTAAGTTTATGCTAAATTAATTCCATAGTTTATGTCCAGCAGCATTCACACTTGTTTTTTGAAAATACAGACTTTTTCAGTGATCACCACCCAACAAGAGGCAGGTGTAACTTATTCATGATCACCCCTTTTTCCAATTTCTTAATTCATCACCCCCAACACGGCATGCTGCCAAAAGACGTTGGTGGCGTGAAGGTTTCTATTGAGTGCCTAACCAGACCTGTTTACTTTTCATTTAAAAAATGAATGACCATAGTTTGTAGACAAGCAATTTATTCATGTATTCAGTATCAATAATAACTTGTAAACAAATCCATCTGTGCAAAACAATGTACTCTAATTCCTACCAAAAAAATGTACTCTAATTCTTACAAACACAATGTACTCTAATTCTTACAAACACAATGTACTCTAATTCTTACAAAAAAAATATATTCTAATTCTTACAAAAAAAATGTACCATACTCTTACAAAAACAATGTACTCTAATTCTTACAAAAAACAATGTACCATACTCTTACAAAAGAAATGTACTCTAATGCTTACAAAAAACAATGTACCATACTCTTACAAAAACAATGTACTCTAATTCTAAAGAAAAAATTAAATTACTTATGTTACTTTTTGTGAATTTTTATTACCAATTTGTAATTTTGCATCAGATCTATTGAAGGGGTGAACCAAAAACCGCTACCAATCTGACTCAAAATTAATTTCTGTCATGATATTAACCTTTAGCACTCTGTAGATGACTTAGTTTGCTGAGAAAAAAGTTTTTCCTGCCACAGCAGGCGACTCTGATCACTGAATGATAGTAAAATTGAATTTCACACTTGTGTTGTCATGTCAATTTCAGTCATATATGAACAGACACTCAATTTACAGGCTTTTCTAAGTGCACAAAATCTTGGCACCCTTGAAAAAGAATGGAGACTGCTAACAGTTAAAAACATCATAGCTCTTTAAAGATTGTGTTCAAAATCTGATGTCAAATAAAAACCATTCTCTGTTTATTTAATTCTGTTCCCTAATTTGGTAATTTGGAGATTATCCTCCACTCATCAGGGTCCAACGTATAAGTCCAGCCTTATTTGAGTTGCAGTGTTTACTCAATCTTTCCCCTGGGTGAGATGAAGAATTCGGCTTGTCTGTCAGGAATATTTCTGGTGTGGGAGGCCTACAGGAAGAGAGTTCATGATAGCAGAAGCAGCCACACGGAAAAACTGGATAAAGAAAAGATAAAAACAATAGTTTTAATATTTTACATCTCTTTGGAATTGATTCAACTTCATGACTATGTAATATTTTGAGTGGGTGAGAAGTCTTATAGAAAATGTTACAAAAAAAGTAGGTTGGTAATTATTACTAAGACTAGCACAGTACTTGTCAAAAATGACGGGATGTTGATGTTATTCAGGGGTAGATTAATATTTAAGAATATTTCTATTTTTAAACATCGTTTTCAGTCACATAAGTCTCACTGTTTCTAATAAGCTTTAAAAGGAGGAAGAGTGTAAAACTTATGTTTTCCGCTAAACTTACACACAGACACAGCTACAGCAGTCAGTTACACTTTAGCTGCTGGCCACATTCAGTCACACTCTCTTCCTCTCTTTAATCAGCTATAAAGAGAGGAAAAGAATAAAACTTATGTTTTCTTGCGAAACTTACACACAGACACTGTGTGTAAGTTTGCTGTGTCTGTGTGTCAACTACAGCAGTCAGTCACACTTTGGCTGCTGGCCACATTCAGTCACATAAGTTTTCCTCTCTTTAATCAGCTTTAAAGAGAAAAAGAGAGTAAAACTTCTATATTCACTGTGACGAGAACAGACAGAAAACAAACAAACAAACTTGGTGATTATGGTCTT
>VCCN01006129.1:5051817-5064796 GCA_006491835.1 Architeuthis dux
ACTAAGTTATCCAAATTTCTAATTCAGTATAAACTGGCAAAATTGCAGTCGAAATAATGAGAGGGGGAGGTGTTAAATTTTTCTTGTTTAATCTTAGTACATTCTGATGACATCAGGCTTTGGCACTATTTACTGTGGTGCTTTAAACTTTGTTCTAATTGGCCAAATGGCTGGCCCCAACAGCGATTCTCTCGAACAGATCATGGACAAAGCTGTTCATAATGGACATGACTTTGCTGGAGATGTCTGTTTCAACATTTTGAAGAAGTAGATCGAGGAGCTTTTCGGTGATAAGACAACTATAAGTGGCTAATACGTTTTGTTTAATAAACCCATTTAGAATGAGGAAAAGGTGCAGCTGGCTGATTGTTTCATACCACCAAATCACATTTCTTTGCAGACCAGCTTATCTTTGATATACTGCTTGAATGAGTTTTTTGTGGGGGATCATTCCCTCATCCAGTGTATAAATCACAACCAGGCACAATGTTGGAATTTCTCAAGCAAGTGATTGAATACTGGACAAACCTTGTAAAGTTTATCCTTCCTATCAATGTTTACACAGTTCTTTCAAAGCAAGTTCATTTTTTTTCATGCTGAATCTTCGCCGCAAAATTATTAGGTGTGTCTCAAAAACACATTCAGCTTGATTTCTTCTAGTAACGCTTCCCATAAGTCAACATCCCAGAATAAACTGGGCTGCTTCGCACAGTTATAGTATCGGGCATGTTCTGTGGTCCCGGCATGGGCTGAACCTAATACTGACCACATGGAGTGCACCCGCTGTCCCTCCTTTCCGAGGAGCTAAAGTTTGGGTTCCATTGTGCACATTTTGTAAGGCGGGACCATCACTATCAGTCTAATTTGTAACTTTTTGTTTCAAGGTCAGAATCATTACCCCTCTTCATCGGAACTCAAAACCCGATTCAACACATCAACCATCAACAGCTATTTTTGGCTCAATATTAACGCTAAGCATTCTTGAATCACTGAGAAGCACTTCTTCGGATAGGATAGACCAAAGATAAGATGCAAGTTGAGTGGCTTATTAGCTGATCAGTTTGTAAATGGCAACAAACAGCAGGCAGTAAACTGGCCACTTACACACTGGTGGAAGACAGAATACCAGCCATTAGAGTTTTTAAAAAATGAAAAGTATATACATATATAATGAAAGGAAATGTTACTGTCTGATCATATTGAGTTTGAAACCTGTTCTAGAACAATGGTGATTGTCTCAAAAATGACCATCCACTGAATTTGCATCAGAGAATCAAGGATTGTATTATAATGGATTCATTCCCTTCCACTATTGAGCCTTCTTCAAAGTTGTGTGTAGAGAAAGTGGCTCAGGATACTCAGCCGTTGTCCTTCAAGGCTGCATTACTTATTCTATTGCACAGCAAGTGGATTTTCCTTTTATCAAAGCTTGCATATAAACACTGCTTGGGTTTTGATAGTATGGCATGAGTGTATGAAGACAGCATTATGTCATTCCTTCAAATGATGATTGCTTGCCTTGAAAATCAGCATTCAAACTTTGCTTTTTATCTGGGCTCAAACACTATCCATTAGTGCCAGTGAAAAATATACAATTGAATATGTGAACTTTGCAGGTTTTAGAAACGTCTTGTGTATAGTGCAAGTATTAGCACACAAGTAAATAAATATTGAAGCACAACTTTAAAAGTAAAAATTTTTTGTGCAAGGCTACATTATTTCTCCTCAAAACCATTTCAACATACCTGTCACACCAAATCAAGATATTCCCACAACTTTCTTCAAAGTTTTCATAAAAACTATACCAGACATTCAGTAATGTATGGTATAAAGTTACTTGGAGTTTTTAAATGTTTGTTCTCAAAGATTTGTCTAGATTTTGCAACCGAGTTTTAAAATATTTCTGTGAATTGAGGTGCCTAGAACAAGGTACATTCCGCCAAAAATATAAATTTAATAATGTTTTTTTTTTTTTAAAAAGCATCCAAAGTTTCCTAACTTTCAAAATATAACTATTGCATATATTCCATTATTTTTTTTTTGTTAGGTATTTAAAAGCATCTACTTTAGGAAAACAGACATTTTGAAGCAAAAAAAACCAAAAAAAAAAACAACCTTTAAACATGTTTAACTATAAGCACACAACACTGCAACAACATTCTTAAAAGTCACATTTCACTTCCCCCAATAAAGATAAACAGTCTATCGTAAGTCATAAGCTGCTGACATACAGATGCAACAATGATGAAGCATGAGTGGCTCCTTTATTTTAGATCACTCACACATTTAGTTTTTGCCATTCATATTATTACAATAAGCTACTAGGTAGAAACTGATCACTTTGGGAATGGGCAGAGTGTATCTTGTGAACTTCAAAGATCTCTCACACAGCTGCTGACCGGAGTAGTCAACGACACCCTCCTAGACAATGGAAATTCCAGCCACCATCCAATGCATCTGACTTGCTCCCCAGAGAGCAGACTTTGAAGATTACAGTGACATACTATACATGGCAGATTGTACCTTTTGGTTCTTAGTGCCTCAATTAATCTATGTAACTATTGAGTTTACCAAGCCAAACATGAGAAAAATCGAAAAATTCAAAAATAAAAAAAAAAGTCAAGAAATATGTACAAATTTTGATTTAAATTTATGAATTCCAAGTATTCAATTTAACAAATTTGAGTACAGAGAATTTGAAATAATGAAAATTAAACAGACATTTTACATGAATATTATATTGCACCTGAAAAAGCTTTTCACAGAGGTGGAATTTATTATATTAAAAAGTGAAGGGGAAAAAAAAAAAAAAAAAAAAAAAAAAAAAAAAAAAAAAAAAACCAAGTAACTATTGTGACTTTATTCTACCTGGCACACTTATAAGAAAACATAAAACAAAGAATGTTTTCTTTATATTTATTTGAATGCAATATAAGGGTGGAATGGGCATTAAATGCCCTCTAGACAGTATTTACTTACAAGTAAAACATATTTCAAAAGTGTTGCAGACCAACTTTTGCATGAGAGTCACTAGTGAATAATAAAATTCAAATATGAAGAAGAAGTCTGCCACTGACGAATGGCTGCCGAAGGTCATCAATGAACAATGAGGAATTGTGTTGCGCATGGCCTCCTGCTGCTTCCAGAACGAGAGAGAGAGACAATTCTAATTGTAGCCTCCTCGGTAAGATCCACCCCAGCCTCCATAACCACCGTTGCCTACAAAGGAGATGAAAATTATTTACGAGATGAACAGAAAAACAATGTGCAGCAGTTCTTAAGATGGCGTGAAGATATTTATCTTTAAAGCAAGTTACAAGCAAGCAATACAGTGATGGAAGAATCATGCAGGCTAAGTTTTTTCTTTTCTTTTAGAGGATTGGTGGTGCCAAGCACAGATGAAGAAGCCGTGCTTAAATGCTGCGTTGCTGAAGTAGAGCATCAGCAACTGGGTTTCAACCAAAATAGGGACTGCTGCTGCTGCCACTTAGCGTACAGGTAAATGGACCCGTGAAAATAGGCAGAGTGAAGCATCTCATCCATCCACCTATCTAGTGAGAATGTGTGCACAAAGCTTATAGGAAACAAATAATCATAGTGAAGAGGTCTGAAAAAGAAAAAACTTATGAAATGGCAAAATGAGAATCCAAGAGCTGCAATAAGGTGTCAGCCAAGATCAAGGGATAATGTGAGACGAGATATGAAATAAAATCATACCTCAAGACAATAAAAAAAAAAAAATTTAAAAAAAAAAAATTTTTAAAAAAAATAACAATGGGACAAAGCCTGGAGATAAAAATAAAGCTGACAATTGTAGGAAATTAAACAAAAAAAAAAAAAAAAAAAAAAAAAAAAAAAAAAAAAAAAACTTAATGTATCAAATTAAAAATAAACTGGTTTTTATAAAGAAACATTCCTTCGTTTGTAAACACTAATAGCTAATAATCCTAGTTTCAGTACTAGAGCCTATTATGAAAAGTACCAATAGTTTCTCATCTAACGAAGAGAAAATATCTTCAAATACCCAATGTAGCGGATATGCAAGGTCTTTTCTATAGAACATTGCAGAAATGTTTAAAAAGATAACTGCAGCTTGAATATTTAGAGTTAGAATCTAATTCAAAAAGAAAAAAAGGGGGGGGTAGTAAGAGGGGAAATCTGTTCAATTTTTTTTTTAAAGCATTTATATAAGTGAAAAAGAAAGCAAGATCAGAAAAGCATTGGTTTTGATGAAAGAATGTGTTTCAGTGCTTCCAATTCATCCACCAGCTAACAATATTAGTTTATACTTCCTACCATAGTTTTAGTAGCTTAAACAAGGCATATTTTAAGGTCTTAGATATTTTGACACAAGCCAGTAAAATTGGTATTTAGGTGGGGGTGTTTCTGGCAATTTCTACCCGAGCAGGAGGAATCCTATACTTTAAGTTTACAAACTTGTGTTCAACTCACCCGATGCACTTTCTTTTACCAGCTAGTTCTGTTCTTTCTCCTTCGTTTGTTATCTGTTATAAGAGCAGTTAAGAGTTCAATTGGAGAGGAGCAATGTTTAGAAACAAAAATATCAGCAGCAGTAGCACCAATGAGGTTGGCAGTGGGAGAGGAGAGCAATTCAATACAATTACAATAGGATTTTAGAAGATCTGTCAACTCCAAAAGTTACTTTTATGAAAAATTAGAAGACAAAAATGGACCAAATCAATGTAGTAGGAGAAAGTAACTGCAACTTAGTAGCAGGGAGGAAACTCATCATCAGGTCTAAAATAAGGCAGATACTTGGCTGTATGCACAATAAGTCCCAACCCATAACATTTGCTAGCTAGTTTTAGTTTGGACGATTTTATTTCTATTGAATATTCTGATAAACTCTCCAAAATTAGTACTAACTCTGAAAATAATACTTTAAAATTAAATTCTAAAAGAAAAAAAAAAAAAAAAAAAAAAAAAAAAAAAAAAAAAAAAAAAAGAAAAAAAAAAGACAACTTAAGCTTTGAAATTATCTGCAAATTAAAGAGTTTAGTAACAACACATTGCCAAGAGAAATATACAGTTGCAAGGCAAAGGGAAAAGAAAATCATGGCCTCAACACCACACATTTTTATAGTCACTAGCTGAAAATACCCACCCTTCAGATGGTTATTCCCAAATATATGGAGCTTACACTCAAAACCTAAGTAATGATTCAATGTTTTACAACAGTAGGCTCCATATAGCTGGGGATATCCACCCAGAGGGCGGGTATTTTCAGTTAGTTTTTATCTATATTGAATGTAAAAAGAAAAAATGAATAATTTTGACTTGTTAAAATTGAACATGGGCATATTGTTTTTTGTGGGGGTAAACGCAATTTTCTCTTGCTCAATATTATGTTATATTTTGAAGTAAAAGTTGATTGAATGTAAATAAAAATTGAAGATAAATTATGTGTTAAGTAAATAGTACAGTTTACTGGTTAATTTACTCAAAAATTGAAATACAAGGGTAAATTTAAATAAACATTTTTCTTCAACTTTTATTGCAGAGAAATTGAAAAAGATTTATAAAATTTAAATAAAAACCCTAGTTGTTATGACTAACTTTTAGCAGAGTTAGTTAGCGGTAGTATTGTTTACAATCGCTACAAATTAAATCTGACTTAATTAAGATTCAGTTTAAACTTTTTTGTGTGTGTGTTAATTCTTCAATGATAGACATCCTAATATTTGAATAGCAAGTAAGTAAATTTGATGTTCTTTATGAAGGTAAATAGTTAAAATTAATACAATCGGTTTTGTTTAAGAATCGGTTTAGTTTACATTGCAGTTTTCATAGAAAAAACTTTTACCTTTTATGTAATACACGAGTACTAAAAACAAAATTGAACCCCTATCGAAATTAAACGCAGTGAATGTAAACATTGTTTTTTAAAATAAAATAAAACGCAATTTACAGGGAGAAACCGTGTGACAGGTTAAGCAAATATAAAATTAGAAACCATAACTTCGTGTCAGGGAAATTATGTATTAGGTATGTGAAAAAGTTACCAGCGCTCTTTGAAAACTAGGGTTCATACAGTTGTGAACAGATTATATACTAATCCCCACAAGAATTCCATTTTCAAGAAACGACATTTCTACAAATATATCTAACAAAATAACGCCAGCTAAATTAATTCAAGGACTAATACTTTTATGCAAGATTGAAGGCCATAATTTTACATAGAAAAAAGTTGACACAAAACACAGGAAATCCTACAAAATATTTGGTGACTAACAAAAAAAAATAAAAATAAAAAGATAAAAACAAGGATATAATTCAAAGAGGAAAAATGCATTCACGCTTTTCAAGTGCATAGAAAAATCAAAAACAGAAAAAACTAAAAGACACATACACAAAATAAGTTCCTTTCTTTGAAACATTCTGATTGGAATTTTAAAAACGTCAAGATCAAACGTTTGGAAAATATTAAGTTTATAAGAAGTTTTCACATTGTACAGAGACAAATAGTTGGATACTATAATACCAAAGGTATAATTTATGAAAATGCATCTTTTTGCATATGAATTATTGGTTCTGTTAAAAAGAATCCTACATATACAGGAGGTCTCAAAAGTAATGAAAAGATTTAAAAGAGCTCAAGTTTACACAGCCAAACACGTTGACCATATTAGTTGCATTATTTTGACTTCCTTCCACTTTGTGAATCCTAGTTCCAAAAATTAACAATGGTAATGAACAAAAATTGTAGATTTTTTAAATCCTTCAATACTTTTGAGACTCCTGTAGTTTAATCAAACTTAATATTTTCCTCAAAGAAAATGTTTAAAACACTTAGAAATGTGAAAATTACCATAATTCATGTTGTCATTGGCATAACCTCGGTTACCAGAATTGTATCCGCCATAGTTGTTGCCTTGGTCCATTCCTTGACCCCAAGACTGATTACCATATTGACCACTCCCTTGTCCTCCCATTTGATTAGGATTCAATAATTGTTGGCTGAAAATAAAGATCATCTTTTCATTTATTACACTATGAAAGCAGATCAGACAAATACATCAACAAAATATAGGACCAAGTTGAACCACCTTAATCTTCCTGCTATAATTAACTATTCAAATACGATACAATAAATTAGTATATTTTAAAATTTTGATCAAGTGATTCTTATATTTTTAAGTGTTTAATTAAAATAGTAAAAACATGCTTAGATTATTCAATTTCTATGAAGTTTTGTGGAAGGGTGGTCTATGGGCCACAGAAGAATTGATTAAATCTTTTGGCAGATCCATGTACATTTACATCTCCTGACAATGCTATTGGCAGAGATATGTGCTCTCAGAGCTTTCTAGTTTAATATATAGTAGCATAAAGATTCATGTTTATTTGGTTCAAATGCACTCATTCTAAAGCCTAAAAATAATGACTGTTGTCCATGTGAGACAGCAACTGGCATTAGAGGAATGACCCGAAAACAAAGGCCAGAAAAAGAACTTGAGAACACCAAGTTAGGAATGGATAAGAAATCACAATTTAGATATAAAAATCTCAAATATTTATACTTGTACTCACCCTAACAGACTAGTCAGACCTTTCAAAAGTTCACTGGTTTGGGAGAGAGCAGCTGTTACATTTTGACCACCATGATTCCTACAAAGTTTAAATAAAACGTTGCTTAAACATTCAATACTATGCCAAAATGATTTTGCAAAAATAAGACTCAAAATTGTCAAAGTTAATTTCAGAATGAAAGAGAAAAAGAAAGCTTCTACTCACCAGTTTCCTCCATCCATCAGCTGTCTTCGGTTGCCGCCATCCATTCTATTTCTCTGCATAAATTGACCAGGCTAAAATAAGTTATTACATACATGACTAAAGTCATTCACATCACCCATAATTAACTAATAAAAAATTCTAATGTCATCTACAATTGAAAAAATAATCCTGGCTTCATTAATTCTATGAACTATATAAGTATAAGATAAGTCAACCAAAATTGATGGTTTTTGTAAAGATAGCATTATAATTTGAAATAAAGATATACCTTTATAGCAATGAATGGTAGACATTCTTACAAAAAAGTATTATAAATACTCTAGGTAACACCCATGAAAAACACTTTTAAATTTAGGAACACAATACAAGGGATTTTTCAAATTTGATATGAAGTTATAGACAGTGAAATCAGCAATTACAAATAGAATATTGCCAACAAAGATTATATATTGTACTAAAATTATACACACACTCCCTCTAAATAAAGTACAGAATATGTGTCGCTACATAATTTGCTATATTAAAATAACTAGTTTCTGCTGCTTGAGTTACTCAGAAAAAATAAATTGTAAGCAAGTTTCCTGCTCACAGAATGATTGAAAATGGGGGAATGCTAAGCAAGTTATGAGTAAAATGCTTGAGAATCTTGCAACACTTAACTCTTTCCTCCCTAAGAGACAAATTTGATAAGTTCCCTGCTTGCCTGACTCCATTCGTCTAACAATGTGCCTTGTTCCCTGAAACTAATCTAACTGCCTGTTGCTGACCAAATAAATTCAATGGGCAGTAAATAAATTGCTATATCTCTCTTAATATTAAATGTACACTTATTAAATTTTCAGTGATTATTCCCAATGTATCATTTCTAAGTCCGGTGAAATAAAACTAGCAAAAGGTTAATTGAAAAAGACATTATCGATTGATTGGCATTGTCATGATTTAAATTTGCGTATGATTTAAATTTAAACGTGTTTTTTTTTAGTAATTTTTTTATCAATATTTAAAAAAGAAATTTGTTGTTTATTTTCAATAATATTTAATAAATTATCTATAACTGCTTAGCGGTATTAGGTTGCTTTGAACTCAATATTTACGTTCGGCAAGCGATCGGTCCATGAAATGTTTTTTTTAGTTCATATCTTTTAGCAATTTTTATCATTTAAAAAAACTTGTTTATTTTCAATAATATTTAATAAATCTATTATCTATAAACTGCTTAGCGGTATCCGGTAACTTTGTAGCTAACTGGTCCACGAATGTCGGTAAACTCCTCAATATTTACGTTCGGCAAGCGATCAGTTCACGGAACTTTTTTATTTTTTTAGCAATTTTTTTATCATTTAAAAAAAAAAAAAACTTGTTTATTTTCAATAATATTGAATAAATTATTATCTATAAACTGCTTAGCGGTATCAGGTAATTTTGTAGCTGGTACAGGAATATCCGTAAAATCAATGTTTATAATCTGCAAGCTACTTCCATTGTTTAAAAGATCCTAATTTTCGACCTCGGAGTCGTTCGAATCTTCATCAAAATTATTCTATCAACATCAGAGATGTTGATAGAATCTTGTTGTAAAATATTTCTTTGAGCAGTTTGTAGAGTTTCATGAGAAAATCACTCAAATTCCGAATCACTGAAGTCACTAGAATCCATTTTAGAATACCACGTGTAGCGATAGAGATTTGAAATTTCCGTCGTTTTCGTTTATCATTAATAGATAAAAGACAGAACTAGGTTAAAGATGTCCCCATATGGATTCATAAGCTTCATTTTAATTGTTTGAGATTCTAAGGGATCCTCTAGAGATCATTAATATGACTAATTAGAGCCGATTTAACAAGCGCTATTTAAAACGCTTACAGTCGTTGTCAGGGAACTAGAACATTTTTTGTCACGCTTGTAGACGGGTTCAGGCTGTTAGGACATTTTTTTTATCACGCCTGTACTCGTTTTCAGGGAGGAAAGGGTTAAAAGAGATAATATAAAGAAACAACCTGCTACTTCCTTGCCTAATTCTACTATAAAGTTTGGAGATATGCAAGACTTAAGTCAGTTTAGCGCAGATGGTAACACACCAGGCTAGTGATTATGAGTTCAAGTCACAGGAGGGGAATGGCGATTTTTACATATTTACCCTATTTTTTTATGAGGATTATTCTTGTCCTTGTCACATAGGAAAGTAAAGTCAACTGTTTGACAATTAACTCAATTGTCCCTAAACACAACTGGGGCATGATAAAAAAAAAAAAAAGAAATTTTTTCACCCGTGGACTGATAATGCTGCCAGTTGTGGCATAATGTTTGCATTCTTTCCCTGATCATGACTACTCGAGTGCAGTGTAGCATTTCTTAAATCAGCTCCGATTAGTCAAATTAGTGGGGATCCCTTAGAATCTCAACCAATCAAAATTAACATTTTGATGGTTTTATTTCACCGGATTTGGATGCGATACATTGGAAATAATCACTGAAAATTTAGTAAGTGTACATTTAATATTAAAAGAGACATAGCAATTTACTGCTCATTGTATTTTTTTGGTCAGCAACATGCTGTTAGATTAGTTTCAGGGAACAAGGCACTTTGTTAGACGAAGGCAGTCAGACAAGTAATCAAACATGCCTGCTAGGGAGCAAAGAGTTAAAAAGACCCATTATAAAAGGCTCACAATATTTCTAGTTAAAGCAATATGTACTTAACGACAGTCAAATATCACAAAAACCATGACTCATTTTGCAAAACTGAAATATAACCTTAATATCTCAGCCGTGATAACAAATGCAGTAAAATAGTCAAGCCAAAAATAAGTAGACCAACATTTATCCTGCATTTAAAAGTTATTCAGAATCATTTCATTCTTAAAAAGGGTTACTAACAAAAGAGGAAGGAGTTACTTACACCTCTCCGTCCTTGTTGTCGTCGATCAGGTGACCATCGCTGTTTTCTCTGCTGCATTTGTTGCATTTGCTGTTGCCTTTTACCTAAAAAGAATTGATATTTTAATATTTAAAACTATGAAAAATTAAAACTTAATTTCATAATACAAAAGGATAAAAATCCAATATTTTCAAATTGAAACATTCTCTTTCTAAAATTTAAATGTAGCAAATACGGGAATGAAAATTTCTAGCTCACAAAAATATAAGGCGTATGAAATAATATCCATGTTTACAAATGTTAAAATGCATCTCTTCAATGTCAAAAGTTATTCAATTTGTAAAACTTGACTTTTTATAATAATTTAGAGAATTAAGCAGTTACCTTTTTTGTTGACTTGTTGATTGCGACGATTTTGGAAATTTGAGAAGCGTCCTTTTTTGTTCTGTTGGTTGTTCTGAGATTTTCTGGACTTCTTATCATCTATAAAAAAGATCAGACAAGATAATACAAGAAAGCAGATGTGAAGATGGAACAGTTTCTGAATAAGCATTTATAAATGTTAGAAATTAATTTATATATAAAAACAAAGATAATATAGTAAAATTTGTGTGTAGGTTAAAACAAAGTTTTAACACTATACAAAATAACATGCAGTTCGTTTTTTCTTCGCTAAAAATTATACAAGATTACATGAAACTTATGGTTACTTTTCTTAAAGACTATAAATTTCCCGAACTTCAAGACAAACATCACTCATTCTTCCAAGATCCATATCCAATGAATGTTACTAACCGTAAGACAGATTATCTGCAGCTTTCGCCTTAGATAAAAAAGTCACCACCTCACATTTAATATGACTAATCCTCATGACTAACCCTAGAGAAATAATTGAAGAAAAAAAATTTCATTGAAGTGAAGTTAACTCTTTCCTCCCTAAGAGACAAATTTGATAAGTTCCCTGAAACTAATCTAACTGCCTGTTGCTGACCAAAAAAAATACAATAGGCAGTAAATAAATTGCTATATCTCTTAATATTAAATGTACACTTACTAAATTTTCAGTAATTATTCCCAATGTATCATTTCTAAGTCCGGTGAAATAAAACCAGTTAATTGAAAAAGATATTATCGATTGATTGGCATTATTTAAATTTGTGTATGATTTAAATTTAAACGTGTTTTTTTTTTAGTAATTTTAATTCAATATTTTGAAAAAAAAAAAAGTTTATTTTGAATAATATTTAATAAATTATTATCTATAACTGCTTAGCAGTATCAGGTTGCTTTGTGGCTAGCTGGTTCACGAATGTCCGTAAACTCCTGAATATTTACGTTCGGCAAGCGATCGGTTCACGGAATGTTTTTTTAGTTCAGCTCTTTTAGCAATTTTTATTATTTAAAAAAAACTTGTTTATTTTCAATCATATTTAATAAATTACTATCTATAAAATGCTTAGCGGTATCGGGTTTTTTTTTTAGCAATTTTTATCATTTAAAAAACAAAAACAAAAAACTGTTTATTTTCAATAATATTTAATAAATTATTATCTATAACTGCTTAGCGGTATCAGGTAATTTTGGTACAGGAATGTCCGTAGACTCATCAATGTTGATAATCTGCAAGCGAGTGATCGCTACTTCCATTGTTTAAAAGATCCTAATTTTCGACCTCGGAGTCGTTCGAATCTTCAAAATTATTGTTGTAAAATATTTCTTTGAGCAGTTTGTACAGTTTCATGTGAAAATCACTCAAATTTCGAATCAATGAAGTCACTAGAATCCATTTTAGAATACCATGTGTAGCGATAAAGATTTGAAATGTCCGTCGTTTTCGTTAATAGATAAAAGACAGAACTAGGATAGGGTGTCCCCATATGGATTCATAAGCTTCATTTTAATTGTTTTAAGGGATCCCCTAGAGATCATTAATATGACTAATCAGAGCCGATTTAACAAGCGCTATGTAACCTGCTTACAGTCGTTGTCAGGGAACAAGAACATTTGTCACGCGTGGAGACGGGTTCAGGCTGAAAGGACATTTTTTTTTATCACACCTGTACTCGTTTTCAGGGAGGAAAGGGTTAAGCAGGAATAAATTCAGCTAGAATTAGATTAAAAATGGAACCTTTTAAAAAGAAAATCTAGTTGAACAGTGTTTTTGAAGCTTGGTGTGTTGTTAAATACTGTATTTCCCAGTTAGTAGACGCACTTTTTCGTGAAAAATTTGATAAAAAATAGGCCCAAAATGTGATAATCAGCCGTGACAGAAAGAAAAATTGTTGGACTTGCTAGTATGGTAAGCTATTTAATCCAATATTTTCAACAAAAAAAAACAAAAAAAAC
>VCCN01006129.1:5082253-5093712 GCA_006491835.1 Architeuthis dux
CATATTTATTATCATGAAGATAAGCCTTTATACATTTCACCAATGCCAGTGTCATGCTGGGAGAAATTCCCTCTGAAGATGTGTCGCGTGATTGAGACTTTGTGCCTTGCGGTTCTCCCATTTTAAAGAGACTATGTGCCCTGTAGTCCTCCTGGTTTAAAGAGACCGTTCTACTACAAAGACCACAACCATAACCACCTCCACGTCTGCCTTAGTCCAAGAATTTCCACGCTTTCCATTCCATTGACCCAAACCTTGATCACGGGTAGCGCCAGGTATACATTTTGCTTGGGGAGGAGACTGGCGCTGACATCTTTTCCTCCACCTTGTTTTCCTGAACACTTCCAAGAGAACTGACCCTGGCTGTGAAAGCATTGAAAACTCTGTGTGGTCCTCATCCTCGACCTCTCCTTGTTGACTTAAACTGTCCCTCACCAGTTGATTTGGCCCATCGCATCTATAGCAAGTCATCTTGCCACAAGGAACTTCCGTGGGGAGCAACTCTACGCCATCGCGCGACCGCGACAACTAGTCCTATAGCTGCCGTCTTGCCCTTCATTACCGCCCATGCCTGGGCCAACAAATGGTCTATTGTCATCTCATTCATCCTGGACAAGGCACAAAGAAGCCGCTTGACATGATTCGGCAGTTCTGCTATAAACTCACAGGCCAGGCCACAGTCGGATATTCCTCTGAACAGCATTGCTAGGCTTCACAGCTCCATGAGATAGATGTCGATGGAGAAGCACCAGGTGAAAACGATCATATCTATACATAAAAATGCATAATTCACAGAAGCCTGTAACAGTTTTATACCTGTCATAAAAAGAACAGTTCGCAAAACACAATACCACTGAATAAAACAAACATCAATTAATACAAAACAATCTGTAGACCTTCCTCTTAGGGATCTCTTCCGCTGATAATAAAATGGTAAAAACCTCATCACTACAAGGCTAAATTATTGTTATAAAAATTTGCTGTCTAAAGCGAGAAAGTCCAAAAATACAACAGAAAAGAATGTTCATCATCATCTTTCCACATTTAATTCTAACTTTAACCTATTTGTTTTCAAAATTCCTATAATTTATAATTAGTAAGCTCTCCTTTCATTTCAAGGCACTATGTAAAAAAAAAATGGAAATCGAATGTCAAACTCAGTATTTCCAGAGCCACATCATCTTTTTGACGTGAAGTGTAAAAATATAAGATAGATACAATTTTAAAAGAGAAAGCACAGTCATACTATGTCTGCCTGCTTGATCCCTGTTTGTTTGACAACTCAAAATTCAACAATATTCTGAATGTGAACTAGATTTTTGTAAATTCGAATACAGCAGTATAGTAACATGCTAATACATTTTCAACAATCCTAATCAATCTTTTTTTTAAAAACAATATTACAGTTTTAGCCAGCACGAAAGGAGCATGAAATATATCAAAACAGAATAAAAAATGTTCATGATGCCACCTCATCGAAATGTCTCTTCCCTGTGTCCAGTCAGTCATTTCTTTCTTCTTTTTTTTCTTCTCTTTCTTTCTTTGTGTGTGAGTTTCGTGTATATTGTCTATATTTTTTTCATATTGTGCAAGCAGTTAAGTCCTTAGATTTTTTTTTCTTCATTCTTTTTTTTCATTCCCTCACAGGCACAAAACAAAAAGAGACTTCAAACATACCTTGATTGTCCTTAATTGTCCTTTTTTTTCAAATTAATCTTTCATTTATATGTCTGGTGATTCGTTCCTTTTCTTCCTCTTCTCTCTGTGACCCTCACATCATGTGTCCGTGGCATATTTCTCTGGATGTGGATTTTTTTCTCAGTTCCCCAGGTTGTTTCAAAATAAGTCTTGTCGTCGTATCAGGTCAGCAAAAGCACCAAATCGATATATGTTGTATAGCGGCATGTCCAGGACTTGGATAGAAAGGAAACTCGAAGACTTGCTTATAAAAATATCTGGACATATTTCTATTACATAACATACATCTTTGTCGGCTGGAGAGTGAAGAGTGGAAGCGAGATGATAAGGAGAACCGCCAGTCTGTCCCCAATAGGGACAGCGGCCTTGTGCCTTTCGGATCTGCTGATGTCTGCTTCTTCTTTGAGTGTCGAGATTTCTGTTCGCTCCAGAGTTTTCTATTCGGGTCTGTTTTATAGGTTTCTCTAATGCCTACGTGGTGTGTCAATCACCGGACCCATCCTGTTTACAGCACTGATGCAATATACCTATTTCCTGAGGTGACTGGTTTCACTTACATTTCCGCACAGGTGTCTGACCTCAGGATAACCTTTAGATATCATAACAGTAACATCAATACCAGTGGAGCAGTTGCATTTTTAACACCTTTTACTTTGATCCTCCAATATTAACCGACTCATCATCGCCTGAATCAGTGCTGCTGGTATTCATCGTCAAACACTGTGATTAATTTGGAGAACGTATGTAACACTTCAATCATCAAAGTGGAATGATTATCGTGTATCTTACAATATAAGTCAGTGTTCAAAATTTGAATCTTAGATAAACGACTGTTATGTTCAATATCGGAAATCGTGACATTGTGTTGCTTTTGATTGGTCATATACCAAACAGGGACGTGCTGTGTGTTTGTGCTATGGTTTGTACGTTATCTGGGGCTTTGCATGCTATCGCCCACTTTAAGAAGCACTAAGTTCAACTTTTTTAATTTGAAGGTCTACTTTTTAAAATTGAAGTTGAGCTTTTTTAATTTGAAGTTCAACTTTTTAAAATTGAAGCTAAGAAGGTGTAGTTTCCTATAACCAAATCTGCTGGTGTAGTGTGGCTGTGCGCCTATGCTCCACAAGGAGTCTTAAGGAATAAACAAAAACAAACAAGTTTTTATAGTTAGAAACCAGAGAAGGGAAAAAGTTCATTGTTGCTTATTTTTATTTGTTGACCTAGAAAGATATAAGTTTATCAGATAATAAAACTAGCATTTAGAAGTAGGTTCATATGAAACAGAGAAAAAGTTGACAAACAAGAAAATGTTGTGTATTACAAATCAATACTGATACTGGAGGTGCAGGTGGTTAATGGCACGGAGAATGGAATCAATGACCCAAGTTCAAACACTGGCTGGGACGGTTTGCATTCACTTCATACTAATGCCCTTTGGAAAGGCATGAATCCACTTCTTCTGCCAATGGAATGGATTCCTGTAGACTCCTTATGGAGCATAGGGCCATAACCACACCATGCCAACAGACAATTGCTGGGGTGAAGTTGTGGTTTCTGTAGCAAGTAGGTTTTTACAGTGTGGAGTTGCTAGCCCATCGCCCAATCTTTTTTCTTGTCAAAGTAACCTTCTCTTAGATGGACTACCTTACAGGACTAAAGGGCTCCAACTGCCCTGCTATTTACCTATAGCTGGGGAAAGAAGTGGATTTATGCCTTTCCCAAGGGAATTAGTGCAAAGTGAATGTATACAGCCTCAGCCAAAACTTGAACTCAGTTTCCAAATTCCATTTTCCATGCCAGTAACTGTTACACCACTCCACACCTCATTTTTTCACCCAGCTATGGGTAAATCGCAGGGGAGTTGGAGCCCTTTACCCTTGTAAGGCAGTCCGTCTCGGGCATCAGGCTAGCAACCCCAACCCCAACGAAACCTACAATTGCTACAAACAATGGATTGTTTGAGAAATGGAGATAAAATTGCCTCACGTGTCATGCAACATGGGAAGCAACTTTGCTTTTACTGATACTCCCATGGCTTTGAATAAGTAACAATAATAAAACAAAACACCAGTTCTCTTTCAGGAACAATATTTGCTTGTTTAGCATTTCGGTTTGGCTCAGAGGCTAGACTAGCAGACCAATAGGACAAAATGCCTGAGGTTCCATCTTTTGTACTTCATTACCTGATACTCAATATCACATTCTCTCATTACTTACTTGTCAGGCAATTTTGACAATAAATAAGTAAATAAATAGTAACAAACTGCTATGATTTGTTTTCAATTAAATGAAACTTTATCTTAATTATCACATTTAATAATAAAAGCAGCAAAGTCTCAAATAAAAAGTTTATTTTTATTGGAAATAAATCAGTGTTAAAAAACTAAATAAAACACTATGTAATAGTTGTAACTGTTTATGTCATAAATCAGTTGTTTTTTGTTGTTGTTAATTATTAATCACTGCTACCCACAACACTGGTTTATTATTGGGTTTAAATTAGTCATGTGTTCTGATATTTATAGGTATCTATGCTAGGTATTTATGCTAAATTGGTCACTAGTTTGTGCTCACTTTTTTTTTGAAAATTCAGACCTTTTTTAGTGATCACAGCCCAACTAATTGATTGATCACCCCAACACAGTATGTATGTGATTCATAATTTCTTTTGGAATGCTGGTAATTCTCAAGTTCACTATTTATATCACATATCTCGTATAGATTAGAAACTGTCAACATAGGTTTCTTCAGTTTTTAAGCTGGTCTAGCTGGCTATGTATGTATCGTGTGTACAGGCCGAACCAATCAAGCTAGAGGGCTGAAAATTTAAATATTTACTCATTATTATGTCAAGGAAAAACTTTTTTTCAAAAGGTTTTACAATGTAAATTCATGCTAAATTGGTCCCTTAGTTTGTGTCTGGCAGCGTTCACGCTTATTTTTTAAAAAAGTTTTGACTCTTTACTGATCCAATAAAAGGCAAAAGAAGTAACTTATTCATTAATCACCCCTTATTCCAATTTTTTTTTTTTATTGATCACCCCCAACAACAAAAGACGTTGCTCATATGACAGTTTCTCATGAGTGACTAACCAGACTTGTTATTTTTACAATCTACATCCACACATATAATAATTAGCAATGTGTTTTTGTACTCTGTTTGGATGCAACTGACGTAGTAAAATAGAATTTAATGTTCTGATGACATAGTAAAAATGCTGAATTTAAAGAATAATAAAAATATAAAAAGTAATAAAAAACAAAAACAAAAAATAATAAAAATCCGTCAGTGGTCAACAGAATGCTATTCTCCAAGCTGACGGCAATGCAAATCTCTATTATCCAAGTATATAAAATGCAATGTGTATATCCATATATTTCATATAAATCGTCATTTTTTGACAGCGCGGGTAAACTAGTCTACATTATATTAAGCAATGTGTCCGTCCATCTGTCACACTTTAAAATTAAAATTTTACACTGAAAGGGGATCTGACAATGGAATCACTACACAGAGACAGCTAAGAGGGTGGGGAGAGGAAGAGAGAATCAGGGTAGGGGTATGCAAATGGGTAGGGTGGTAAAATAAAAAGATATTCACTAAAGGAGAAAAACTAAACTTGAAAAGAGGACAGACGGGAAAGTAAAATAAGGTGGAATTGAACTCACTTTCGAGTATCTGTGAATGGAAGATTTGATTAAGTGTTGGGGATGGTCACTTCAAGCAACTCCCATGAGTTTTTTTCCGATACTACAGTGCTTTAGATTCCCACCCCTAGGTATAGTAGATATCGTGTGGACAGACATGAAGTTTTGGAGATATTATGTTGTGTGGACATAAAACTTCGACATAGTAATTGTGCCACCCAAAAATTGAATCACTTCTTTTGTTATGTCATTTTGTTTAACGGCACATCAACCCTTCGTGGGTCATTTAGTGCCGGATTCAGTAGGGGGGGGGGACCCCATGACTAGAGACTTGAGAATCACAAATCCCCGTCACTGAGATAAATGCCACCAGAACCGGGATAAGGGGGGGGGGGAGGTCCCAAAAGAACCAGCTGGCCAAGATATCCTGTGCAACTTCTCCCAGGACAATACCCGAACATGCCACAAGGACCCCCGAAGGGTCGTGGTTCTCTGAACCTCAAAGCCATGGCAGTTTCGAAGAACAGATACTACACTTTAATCTTAGCCAAAAGGCTGCGAAACCCGCTCCGACTCACTTCATTTGTATTGTCCACCCACAAGATTTCATAGAAATTCATTGAGAAATCTTGGAGTTATTGTGTGAACAGTCATGAGCATGTACATAAATGGAAAAATCTCTCAATCAAAATAAATCCTATAGACACCTCTTCCTTACTCCATTGTCCACCCTTCCACAAAATTTCATTGAAATCCATTGAGTACTTTCAGAGATATTGGGTGGACAGACGGAAAGATGTGACTAAATACATATACCTCTCCAATTTTGTCGGCAGAGGTAAATGACTCCCCTGCATATGGGAATATTTAAATGTCATTGGATCAATAGTTGTCCAAATATAAAAGCATTTCTCTGCTTTTTGTTGTCTCCCCTTGAATAATGAGACTGTTGATTAATCAATATAACACAACAGAGTGGAGGAATAAATGATTCATTGAACATTTCTTGTAGCTTTGAACCTATCCGTGTTGGAGTGAATCCAAAACACACACGTACACTCTCTCTCTCTATATATATATACATTGCACAATCACCCTGGTCTTTAAGCCATCCTGTTTTCATCTGCTATAGTCCTTTTAGCATGCCATACTATATTCACCCACTGGTAAAGAATAGAGTCAACTTATTTTATTAATGGACATATTATATCGACTTAGAAATTCCGATACACAGCTCTACACAAGAAACTCTCGGAACCCCTCCCTTGGCCCTCTGTGATGCAACAGCTGCACCCGCCTCTGAGAGGCCGTGTGTGTGTGCAAATAGTGTTCAGCATTTGTTTTGCAACAGACACAACAAAATGGTGAATGTGATAGTTGTATATTTCTTGATGGTTGGTGTTCAAACCTCACCTAATTTAGGGGAGTAAACTCTTCAGTTTGTCTATCATGTCACGTTAAACCCAAACCGATATATAAAATTAACATTTCCCTACCATGATTTGAAATCACAATCTAATGATTGCTAGGCGGCTCTCTTACCAACTTATCCAAACTGACAACTCTTATGTATATACAAATTTATTTATTATATATACAATACAAAAGTTGCAGTAATCGTCAGTAGGAATAGAAGTACAGTGGAGTTTGACCTTGCAGCAATACAGTTTTAATTTTTAAGTACAACAGCATTTAGAAGCTAAATTATGAGTGACTTATTCTCATTAGTATTGAAATGTGACATACGATATATACCAGTATATAAGATGGGCATTAAAATTTTAAAAACTATGTCATTACACTGCGTCAAATGCACTGGTATTATGACTCGGGGGGCCTCCAAATTCCCTTGTAAACCATTTGTCTTATAATCCAGCATATCAGGATTGCCAGGTGTCTTTTATGGCACAAGACCAAATTTGTATGGTCTTGGGACCAAATTAAGTAGCTTATGTACCCAAATAATCAAATAACTTCAAATCCATCATCAGATTAAGCTTGCAGGAAAAATGGATTAAAATACATATTTTGTTATCTATTGATCATGTATATTTGTTGTATCATATCATTTGTGTGTAAGGGATTGTTATCTTTTGTATATATTTCTCATTATCAAATCTTTATTTTACAGTAAAAAATCTGCCCAATTTTGGTCTTGAAAAATACCAAATGGCAACCCTGGCTTGGATGAGTTGCAGTGAGCAGTAACCCACCAGAAAACAGTGAGCCTTCTTGCCCTAGCATGAATGCTATACTAATTCCCTCATTTTATTCAGTTTTGAATGAAAATACAGAGTTTTCTCCCTTGCATTGTAACTCAAATTTTTCCTTCTTTTTTTATAATAAAAAAGATATCTTGGCAAAATCCCAAGGAAATAAAAAGCAGAAACGAGGAAGTTGAAATTCAACAAGAAGCAGTAGTGAAATAGGAAGACCGAGAAATAAATGGGGATTTTTATTTATTTATTTAAAAAGGGGCTGAAAGATAACACCAAAATTTAAATAAATACCTTTCTCAAGGAATAGTCGGGCCACTTAAATTTCACGCTAATTTTGTGTTTTGTGATGCAAGCATATAAATTGGTACACTTATAGTTAAAGGCATTCAAAAAGATTTGGATATTGCTCCATCATGAATTTTCAATATTTTTAAAATGGCTGTCAGCGACAACTGTTTTCAGATCAGTGATCGATATAATTGAGGACATAATTAATTGAATTTTTTACCATACATAGTTCTTTGGAATTGCCATTTGGATAATACATGCAAGTCATCAAAAATTCAAGATGGTAGCCATGGCTGGTATGAAAATTGTAATTGAAATAAAGTAGACTTGCGTAGACTAGTCTGATATGGATAATCTGTGTCAGATCATACATTTTTTATGATGCAGAATTCGAATTTGGAACTTTAGAAGACGTGACTTGAAGTTATCTGTGCATTTGCTATTGGTGTCAAATTACAAACCATTTCCAACCCTTATTATTTCATCTCAGCATTACAAGATGAAACATATAAAACTCACGAAAGCCTATGTAAAGTTACTAAAATAGAAGAATATATCTAAAAAGGTGTAATTTAATCAGAAACACCAAATACGACTCTTTTCAGTATATTATTTATCTCTGTTCATGTCCCGTCGGTACCGTTCGGTAATTAGTCTCACCTATCCGCAGACCCCTGTAGGTCCACAAAGGTATTACTGGGTAGGTATTTGGCATAATATTCAAATTTGTCATGGTTGAATTCACGTAATCTAGACCAGCCACATTTTGTTTTTTTGGTGTTTGTTTCATGTCTATAAAAGATAGCTGAATTTTCAGGGCATCGTCCAAATCTAATATACCAAAAAAGATATCTTAGTTAACACTTTGCAAGAAATTTTCTGTGAATATTTACTGAATTTGCAACCTTAAAAATAACATTACCCAAACAAAACGTAAGTATATGTCCTGAAACATGAAATATATTTTTCTATTATATATTCACTATATCATCATGGCAAATTATAGCAAAATCTATCGATTCTAACCCACTTTATTTTTTTTTTAAAAGTTTTCTTTAGGTAGCAAACACCACGCGTTTCTCCAACGCTCTTTTAAAAAATTATTGCAAAATTGAAATATCTACTTTTAAGTTTTAATTTTGGTTATAATTGCAAGAAAACAGTTATGATTAAAACAAAAATACTTTTGCATATTCATACTGAGCGAAATAAAGATGTAAGTTTTTGATTACAAAATGTTGGTTCAGCCATAATTCAAATGTGAAAATTTGCACCCCTAAAAAGAGACTATAATACTTCCTTAAACATGAAATATCTTTTTCTATTATATATTCACTAAATCATCATAGCAAAATCTATTGATTTTACACCACTTTATTTAAAAAAATTTTTTCTTTGGGTAGCAACCATGCGTTTCTCTAACGCTCTTCTGCAAAATTGTAATATCTACTTTTAAGTAGATGATAAAAACAAAAAATACTTTTACATATTCATACTGACTGAGTAAAATAAAGCTGTGTGTAAGTTTTTGTAAGTAAATAAAGAAACGAGCGCTGTGCGAGGATCGAACCCATGTCCACCTTGGAAGCAACCGTATACGCAGGCTCTGCTCAACCACTGAGCTAACGACAAACTCTCATGGTAGGCAGGAGTTTTGAATAGTACACTTTGCAGGTCTCTCTACTTTCACATTCGTATTTAGGCACGAATATGAGTTTGTCATTAGGTCAGTGGTAGAGCAGAGCCTGCGTATAAGGCTGCTTCCAAGGTTGGACGCGGGTTCGATCCCTGCACGGCGCTCGTTTCTTTATTTACTTACACGATTTAGCAGTCGTTCATACCGACACCGAGCAAATATAGGTTCCCAACTAATAAATGTCTTTATAGTTATCATATTCTGTCGGATATAAAATTATCCACTATTTGATTTCACAACTTTATATTTAACGATAAGTAAAACACCCTTCTTTCTGAATACAATGTTTCAGAAGGATCCAAAAAGCATAAACATTAGTAATTTAATGGCAAAATCTTTTTAAAAAAACTATAAAAAATGTTACATTTTTTAAAAATATTAATGGGGAAGAACATCTAAGGAAAAGGTAAGTGATGTAGGGAAGGGGGACAATGGAAAGAGAGGAGGAGGGGGTAGAGATTACTAGAGAACTTAGAGAAGTAGAATTGGATTGCCTAAGAATTTCATATATGCCATTTTGATCTGGTGATTAGGTTTACTGTAAGCTGGTTAAAGCAGGGATATAGTTTAACAGACTAGAAATATTGATTGGGGGGAACAAATTCCATCCTATTTATGCTTCAAGTGATGTAATTTTGGGGGAACAAGGTTCGGAGTGTACCTCTTGAACTAGCTATATTGTTAAATAGTTAATTAGCTGTTACAGTATGAGTATATCCAAACTCCTATTAAAGGTGCCAAATGTATATTTCAACAAGACTTGTAGGGAAGAGAAAAAACGATGGGAAGACAAGAAGGTTTAAAAAAATTGTGTCTAATTTCAGGATCCTTGGTGCAAAATTGCACCCAATAACTTTGAAAATTGGCTGTGGTTACAAACATCAATCTCTATTGACACAATTTCTATATGTAAAATCTCAATAACTTTTTTAATAATTACAGCATATCAAAAATGGTGTTATCACTTGAAAGATCTTTTCACCAAAGATAATTTACATTGAAATTTTTGTCACATACCTACACTGGGGGTTCGTGAATTTTTGAGTAGGCAAACCTAACCTTTCAAAATCCTAGGGTCCGTGAGAAAATTCATTTAAATAAAAGGGTTCTTTTGGTAATGAAAAGGTTAGGAACCACTGTTATACAGTGAAAAAAAAACAGACATGTGACTTCATAGCTTTTGTATTTCAACTTTATTTTGTCGGTCAATTTCAATTTCTTTACTGATGGCATTTTTAAAACACAAAGGGAGTTAATTGGTAACTTTGAAATTAAAAGACTGACCGTTATATTATGTTGTGCACAACAGGTGCATACTTTGATTAGATTCTACTTTTAGTACTGATTTTTCTTTTACAATGTACTTGCCCGTCTTTGCGACATCCGATGTTCAATTTACAATTTAATGTAAATACCTGCTAAACTGGACTCTTACGTACATTGTAAATCGATCACCCATTTTAGAGCCAATTCACTCGCTTAAAAATAAAATTACTTTTTCTCAAAAATGAAAGATTTCCAGAAGAAACGAAGGTCAGATTCATTCAAAACAGTTCATACTATCATTGGACAAATATTTTTCATTACTTTTTACCTACGTTTTCTTAACCGAATCTTAACCAATATTTCTTACGTCAAATATTCGATTAAAAAAGATTCTTCGCTAGTATTTTTTGTGCTTTCAATCCATTACACCTTACTTACCTCTGGAAATTTGTCAGTTTTGAGAAAAGATTTTTTAAAGGTTTTATGAGGGGGGGGGGTTCTATTTATAATGTAAATGTAACTAATGCTAGACTGGGCACAGACTTAAGTAAGGCCACGAATTAATTAAATGTATAGCAATAAAATACTAACTAAAAGCAGATATCAAATCTAACCAAAACAAAGTGTAAAAAAACCCAAAGTAA
>VCCN01006129.1:5099485-5113574 GCA_006491835.1 Architeuthis dux
CTGGAAACAGGTTTTGGTTTTTTAATATTACAAAAAACACACCAACCACTTTTTTTAAAGAAACAACAATACTTTATTTTTCCTTTATCAAAATATAAATACATAATCCAAGATTGAAACAGTTTGTCATTAATTATAAATTGAAATAGAATCCATCTGAACAGTATTTAATTCCAAGTTAAGACAGAGAATAATATCGGGACTATCATCTACAAACAAAACATTTTGTCGACTAGATTTGGAAATTACAAATCTATTAATTCTATTTTTGTCTGAATTTCTGAGATGATGAATTCAGAGTAGTGTCCTCATCTTGGTTGTTATAGTTACAACATTTTGGCCATTGTACCCTCCCGCCTTCTTCAGGAGTATGTGGTAGTAGGGAACCTTCTGGGAATTTCAAACTGAACCCTTTAATCCACAGGGGTAGATTGTTCTCATTCCACTGTCCATGCCAAAGGATAACTCATATTAGTTAATTCTTTCTAATGATGTCACTTGTCTGCCTCTTCCACTGAACCAGAATATATCACTTTTTTGCACTTCCTGAACCATGGATTGAATTTGCACACACTAAACAATGCTTTTATCCACTAGGCTGTGTCTTCTACGACAGACACTGGAGGGTACAACAGCCGAAACATTGTGACTATAACAACTAAGATTAAGACACTAGTCCAAGTAAATCAGTGTATAATATTCATTCTCTATACTGTTTATTTGACCTGTTTTTTTTCATCCTTTGTTTTTTAAGTTCACTCTATTTTGTAATGTGGCTGTGAATTGAAGCCATGTTAGACAACATGGCTTCAGCATGGGAAATAGAAACTTTGAAAGTTACACTGGCTACAGCATTAGCCGTCCCTGCCCGGGCTTCCCAAATCTCAAGTTTCTCGTCTCGGCTTGCGATATATGAAATAGACTTAGAGTCGACTTGCACCCGAAGTGACGTCACTCACTTGCTTACGGCACCAGGTATTCCCAAGTGGTCACCCATCTAAGTAATAACCAGGCTCGATGTTGCTTAATTTTGGTGATTGCACATTTGGCCATAAATTGTTTCCCGTGTCATACAAAACACGAGGCAGTGATTTTTGTCTCGATTTCTCGAATGATCCATGGAGACCCAATCATCTTTTGTAGCAATTGTAGGTTTTTACAAAGTCAGGGATGCTAGCCCGATTCCCAAAATGGACTGCCTTACAGGGCTAAAGGCCCCCACTGCCCTGTTATGTACCCATCGCTGTGTGGAGAAGTGGATTCAAGCCTTTCTCAAGGGCATTAGTGCGAAATGAATGCAAACTGTCCCAGATACTGTTAACTGAAGGCCACCGATACTTGAGTTTCATTCTGTATATATAAATACATGTCATGCTTACAATGACCCCAAAAGCAACATTGCCCATTTAGATATTTTTTCAATTTTTTCAAATTTGGAAGACACTTCCAAATACAAAAAATCTAAAAAAATACAAAAGATTTTTTAAAAAAACAATCTGGATAATAAAAACACCTAAATTGGCAACACTGGATTCGCAAATTGAAAACATTTAATGAAAAAAATATCTAAATTGGCAATGCTGCCCCAAAGTGCTCTTCAATTTCAATAAAATTGCATTGTAAAACTGAAAAGGGCTTTTAAGCTATTTGGAGGCCATGATAAATTTATATTATTATACATGATGTCTGGCAGGGGTTATGGCATTTTTTTATGGTAAAAGGAAAAGATATATTTTCATGTTACATACAGTGTCCCACATAACATGTATACACATCTTTTTTAGAAATAGAAATGTTTAAGATTATGCATGGTTTAGAATTAGTAGACCCTAATGTATTTTTTACTAGAAGGGAGAACCAGGGACTGAGAGGCTATACATATATGGTAGGAGTAAATAGAAGTAGATTAAATATCTGAAAATTCTCTTTTAGTAATAGAGTGGTAGGACTTTGGAATAGATTAACGGAGTATGTAGTGCTATCAAGAGATGCAAATGAATTTTACAAGAATTTTATTATTATTATTTATAAAAAGATATTTATTACACCACTGTAAATGTTTAAGGTCCTAGATATTTTTAAACATAAAATCATCACCATCAGTGGTTCTCGCTGTCAAGAAGAGGTCCAGAATGTTTTATTTGATGGCTTCTAATCCTTGAAAGGCATATTCTTCCACTAACGTTGCATGGAAATTGACTATACATCTATATACACTTTGGTTGTTAACAATAACTACATTTATTTGATTAAATTTAATTGTTTTATAATTAAGAGTAACTGTTACAGTTGAAATTAGATATAAAGGCATTACATATTTTATGTTTATATTTTGTTATGGGTTGATAAAATGTGTATACATTTTTGAAGAGGACACTGTTCATGTTTGTAAGAGAGAGAAAGTAATAACTGACAGTTAAACAAATGTATCTTTATATATACAGAATGAAACTCAAAAACATGAAAAAAGATCCAAAGAGAAAAATAGGATGATTGCATCTTTAAATTAGATTGTCAAGTTATGAAATGTTTAACCAATTAACTGCGAAAGGTGGCAAGTTATCCATTGCAAGATAAAAGCCCCTGTCCATTGCAAGATACTCCATTACAAGATAAAAGCCCTGATTCACAGAACTGAGTTGCCATCAATCACAATAAAACAGAAATTTTTATTGAGTTAGCTATAAACCTGCAATGACGGAAATTTCCGGCATTCGCAGTTAATGGGTACAAGAACAGTTTAACTGTTACAGTGTTAAAACATAAAATTATGATGAGAACATTTATGACCAAGAAGGAAGACAATAAATCTTAACAGGTCTGCTTAGTCACTCAATAGAAACTGTCATGTGACCAAGGTCTTTTGGCAGCATGCTGTGTTGGGGGTGATCAATTAAAAAATTGGAAAAAGGGGTGATCAATGAATAAGTTACTTCTCTCACCTTTTGTTGAGCACTGATCACTAAAAAAGGTCAGAATTCTCAAAAAAACAAGTGTGAACGCTGCCGGACACAAACTAAGGGGCCAATTTAGCATAAACTTACATTGAAAAGTAAAGAAAGAAATTGTATTGAACAGATACCACAAAGGTAAAGATCTGATACAAATTATTACACTTCTAAAGCAGGGTCTGTTTGATTTTTATTAATCCACTTAAAATATAAAATATATGTTGAAAAGTAAACAAAGAAAAGTAAAGAACAAAACTGTTTATAACCTATACATATTAATCCACTTCAAACACAAGGTCTGTTTCATCAATATTAATCCACTAATTTTCATCTGAAGAAAATTAAACCATGCCACACAAATTAAAATAAAGAGTGGCCAAGCAGCAAACTACTACAAAACATGTCAGATTCAAGATTAGCCAGTTTTAAAAAATAGCTGGTTTTCTGAAAGCCAGATAAATGGTCTGGTACTGTATGATAATTATTTACATTATTATTATTTAGTGAATTTATAAATAATAATTTTATAATTGGATGGTTTTTATTTGTTATTGAAATATGTTTGTCATGTTAATAACTATTATGAATCAAAATTATATGTCAGTAATCAATATGGCTACTGTAATTTTCATTTATTATAATGAATATATTAAACATTATTAATGTAATAATATTTAAACTTCATAATCTACTTATATAATGAACAGAGTGATTTTCTTGGTTCTCTGTCAGTAACAGTGGACTCTTTCACTTAAAGTTGAGAATTTTGCTGCTAAAACTAACTCCTATCCACCATTTGAAACAATCGACACTTTGAGTGAAGACACTTCAGTAGTTTTTTCTTTTTATTATTTATTTGACCAGGCTTCCCTGAGCCAAAAAGTACATGAGTTTGAGTCTCACTAAGAGCTTATTTCTGATCTGCGTTGTTTACTCACTGCCATAGATACTCAAAAATTAAGAATGATAGTTCAGTAGTAGTAGAAATTTAAATATATCTGTTAAAATTTTCATGGGAATTAACTAAATTATACAATAATAATAATAAACAGGTTAATATTATTGCCATTTAATAAGGAATATTTACATTCAGCTAAAATAATCATCCGAGAGACAAACCAAATCACTTCAGTGTTGCTTGTTCTAAAAATAGAGAAATTATGGCATGTCTTTTTTGTCTCCTTGTACTTTTTAATGTCTAGACCAGTGTTACTCAAAAGGCTGCTGGTATGCAGTTCGTTTTCACATCTTTAATGACATTCAAAGTATATTACTAGATGTCGTTCTTGGGCATTTATTTTTACAATAGAGAAACTATATCAAATACAAATTTTATAAAATTTGTAAACTTAATATATTCATTATATTTTACTGATAAAGATTATCATTATTACGAATGTTCAATTAATATTTTACTGAGCATGTGTGAATAATAATTTGGCACAGATATGCTACCGGTCCCTGACACATTCGGAAAAAAACCTTGCTGGTCCGCAAAATCAGATAGTTTGGATACTGGTCTACACATCGATCAAAGCAAATCTAGATTTTTTAAATTTTTTAAATGCAATAATTTACTAATTATAAAAGATCTATTTTGATTTTTTAAAGGTGGTACAAGTGGTGTAACAGTTAATGGCGTGGACAATGTAATTGGCGAACTGAGTTCAAACTCCGGCTGAGGCTGTATACATTCACTTCGCACTAATGCCCTTGAGGAAGGCATGAATCCATCTCTTCTCTCCTCAGCTATGGGTAAAATAGCAGGGTAAACTGGCCTCTTCAGACGTGGTTGGCCACCAGCCTCCAGGAGCTGGAGTTCCTAAGGCAGTCCACCATTGTAATTCAGCCTTGTTCTGGCAACTACTGCGATGACAAAGGTGTCAAGTTGTATCAGCCCTTGCCCTTCCCTTAGACAACATCAGTGTGTGGAGAGGGGAGACTTGCTGCATGGACAATCACCTGTCTTCCATACAACCCTTGCCCAGACCTGCGCCCTGGAGAGACTGAAAGCAAGATTTTCTGGGTGTGGATCCATAGTCTCTCGAGACTGACAGATGACATCAATGCATCTGCATCAATATTACACAGCTAAAAACCCTTCCTCACTATTAATTATTCTTGCTGACATTCTATAACAGTGTTTCCCAACCTTTTGTTAGTCCAGCACCCCTTTGATGACAAGTTGAATCAGCCAGCACCCAATTTGAATTTGTTTTGTATAAATTTTTTTATAAGATCTACCACAAACTTTTGGCAAAAAGCGACACATGTCGATAAAAACGTCTGAAACTATGTTTTTTTTCCCAGTAACATCCAGCACCCACTGAAATGAATTTTAGCACCCCAGGTTGGGAAACACTGTTCTATAATGAGTAAACACTTTTGAAATAGTAAAGTTATCTAATGATGGAAAGACGACAACAGACAGAATTTTTAATTTAAATTCCCAAAATTAAGATAAATATTCGACATGTAGACAAATAAACCTCAAAATCCAATTTACTTATAAACTACAAACAATACACAATCATTTAAAAACAAAATTTCAAGTTTTGATACTAAAATATAATGGTTAGATCTTAACAATTCAGTTTTAATACATGAAACATTAGTCATTGTATGTGGTTTAGTCAGGCTATTTTCCTTGTTTTTGTTGTTCATTTTTTCACAATGTTTTGGCTATGTACCCTCCGGCCTTCCATGGGTGTTTGTTTGCTCTGGAATATCGAAACTAGTTCCTGTGGAGCATGTGTATCTCTTAATGGGCACATCACGTCCGGATTTGGAGATCATCTCCCCCGACCTCTGTATTTTGGGGGATTGGGAAAAAAATGAACAACAAAGATGTGGAAAAATAGTCCGACTAAAACCCACATACAATGATTAAAATACCCCAACTAACAAAATTCAGACAAGAAACACTAGAAAGTTTCACAAATTAATAATTTATCAGCACAATATACATCATTTCAAAACTTTGCAACAAAGTTATCAAAATCATTCTCTTTCTCGTACATTGATTTAACCATTATCTATAAGTGTGTCGACCATTCTCTATGATTTGTAGGTCAAAATGTAAGAATAAAATAATTACAACAATTGAACTTGTGTCCAGCTTCAATACCCAGCTACGGGTTCCTTTTTACTGCAGGTGATATTCATTAAATACTGGTAATCTAAAATAATCAAAACTAAATGTTGGCTTATGGAAGGGCGTCACATTTGAATATAGGATGGACAATTTGGGTGGGGAAGACCCTATATGTTGTCAAATACAGAAATTAAACTGCAAAACCAATATGGATGAGAAAGAAAGAAAAATAAAACAACATTCCAACTTTTGTTCAAACATTCTAATCTTTTTTTTCCAACATTTCGGCTGATCCATTCTTCAGTGGTCATTAATATTATAATGTTTTAGTTGTATGTTTAAATGTAAATAAAGGGAAGCAACTGTGCCCAATTGTAGCTACTAATAGAAGTCCACCTCAATCTGGTAAACAGAAGTTTGCCTCAATCTGGTAATCAAGTTCTGAAACTTCCGTTTACAGAAGTTTCAGAAATTGATTACTGGCAGCATTTTCGACCACACATGTTCTCCGTCTCTCTTCATTTTCTATCAGTATTAATACGTTAAAACCAAAAGCATTTTAACTAATAAACATCTAACAACAAAAGCACAGACGCTACAAATATACCAACCAGAACAATCCATTTACCGTCAGCGTTAGTTACACAGATGTAATCATACTGCCAACCAAGCACTCAGGCGATTCCAAAATTATACACAGAGGTGTTCCCCAACACCTGCTTTGCTAAGCAAATACAACCACATGGTGTTGAAATTTGTATTAGCCCAACTTATGCTAGGAGAAAAAAAGGTTTGCCTCTTTTCTTTGATTATACACCTGACGAGGGCTGCAGAATGGATTGACTGAAACATTGTGTTGACAACATGGGAAGAAGAGATTTGATTGTCCGAACAAAAGCTGGAAAGTTATGGACAATATAAGTTCATTTTAATTTTAAACTGAAGGTAAAAGAAAAACCAAGCATGACTGAGTATAGATCGAAGATTCACTTAATTCCTTAATCAACCTTGCAATATTCTGAACGTTGCTTTAAAGCTCTGGATGCCATCAGCTTAAAAAACAGATTTGGGAAGACCGCACGCAAGAAGACAGCAATTTTGTGATGCAATGGAATGAGGCAAATATCTTGCTTCTTGTACAAAACTATGTCTAAGATCTTCTTTGCGACGTACTCGGGACTCATTCCTTGTTCGGTTGTTTTGTCCATTACTGGAAAAGAAGGGGGAAAGAAAAAACTTCAGATTTTGATGATCTTTCAAATGAGGCAACTTCTTATGTACAGAGGAAACCATTTATTAAAATCACGGATAATTATATCAAACGGTTATTGCTATGAAAATAAGTCGGTCCCAAACACTTTATTTAAAAAATTTATATACATTTTTTATAATGTAAAGTTGTTTATAACAATGAATGTAAATTGTTCCAATTTTTATATCCTTTGTTTAATGTTAGCAGCTGGTTATTGTTGAGTCAATGTATTTTATGGGAGTGCAGAAAACATTATAGGAAGATACAAACAAGCTTATTAATATATATCTTATATAAACTTTTTTTTGTCGGTTGGTGTTTCTGTCATGCTAAAGCAATAATAAAGAGAGGAAGGGGGTAAAGAATGGCTTTACTGTGCGTGTGTGTTCGCATGATTACTACTGCTTATGTCTCAGTAGTAGCACGGAAAACAATTCCACTAAATATCGACATCTGATTTTTCATGAATAAAAATGATGTTTTTTCCTATTAAAAAAAAAATTTGTTTTTTTATATCCCCCAATTCAGTTGCCTATTGTTTTAAAATCATTAAAAACAGAAAATATGAGGAATTGTAGAAAATTAACGGAAAAATAAATTTCATTTGAGGGATGCATTTTTTGTTTGCAATAAATACATTTATACTAAAATATATATTTGTATAATTTATCCATATGTAAACAATCCTGTAATTTTTGACAGGTACTATACTTGTACATAAAGATTTATCTATATTCAAAGAATCCCATGAAGAGTTATAAAAACAGGTCACGTGACCAACATCTTTTGGCAGCATGTCGTGTTGGAGGTGATCAATGAATAAGTTACTTCTCCCGCCTGGGAAGTGATCACTAAAAAAGTGTGAATTTTCAAAAAACAAGTGAGAATGCTGCTGGACACAAACTAAGGGATCAATTTAGCATAGACTTACATTGCAATTTGACCCCCCCCCCATAAAAACCCTATTTGGGGAGGTTTTTTTTCTAGACATAATAAGGAGCAAATGTTCAAATTTTGGCATGATACATACATAGCCAGACAGACCATCTTAAAAACTGAAGTGACCTATGTTGACGGTTTCACAATAGTCCAGTAGTAGAGTGCTTGTCTCCAGTTTGGTAGGCCATGGTTCAATCCACTGCCAATTCATACCAAGGACTTTAAAAATGGTACTCAACACCTCTCCGCTAAGCACAAATCATGGTGGATACACCGGTTATTATAAGATCACCGAAGTTAAGCAACGTCGAGTCTGGTCAGTAACTAGATGGGTGACCATTGGGGAATACCAGGTGCTGTAAGCAGAATGAAGCTTCGACAGGCCTGGCAAGCCAGAAGTGGGTCTTACTAACAATTGCCCCTGTGTACCTAAACCCGTGGCACCCTCGATGAGGATATAAGTGGAGAACGATGATATATACAATCTTGGATTCCAGGGTGTTAGCCAGCTTTCTCACTAGCTGTTTAACGGCTAATTCCCAATGGAAACCTAATTCCAATTTCACAATCAAGCTGAGATCTTTGATCATATTGGCCATTTTCTGACATGTTTTTGACCATATTCTTTGTCATTTTGGCCATTATTGGAAGTTGTTTGGCCATATTTGGCTTTTTTTTTTTAAATACAAGAATGCTGACATCAGAAAACTTCCCAATCCTATAAAAACTGTAGGGAAATGAAATTCCTGGCTAACACTCTGAGAGACCAAATCGCACTCTAAATAAGACAATTCTATTGCTTACCATTGTATTGTGATCCATCTGATGTTAAAGCATTTAGAGAAAGGTTCGTTTTGATGTAGCCGGGGCTTACAACACTGACTGTGATGTTTTTATCACACATTTCTGCTCGAAGACAATCAAAAAAGGCCTGGAATGCATGTTTTGAAGCTGAATCTGATAAATACAAGAAAAATTAATCACTCAATAGAAACCGTCACATAAATGTCTTTTGGCAGCCGTTTTTTGGGGTGATCAGTTAAAAAATTATGATGAGAACATTTATGACCAAGAAGGAAGACAATAAATCTTAACAGGTCTGCTTAGTCACGCAACTGTCATGTGACCAAGGTCTTTTGGCAGCATGCCGTGTTGGGGGTGTAAAAAAAATTGGAAAAAGGGGTGATCAATGAATAAATTACCTCTCACCTTTTGTTTGAAGTTACTAATCTTGCCTTTTGTTGGATCACTGAAAAGGCTGAATTTTCAAAAACCAAGTGTGAACACTGGACACAAACTAAGGGACCAATTTAGCATAAACGTACATTGTATTTTCCAAAAACAAAAAGCTTTTTTTCCTAGACATATTAAGGAGTAAAAATTTAAAATTTCAAGCCTCTAGCTTCACTGGTGCGGCCTGTATGTGTGACACATACATTCATAGATAGATAGCCAGTCAACCAGAATCACTTAAAAACTGAAGAAACCTGTTGAATATGTTGACAATTTTGGTTGACAGTTTCTAATATGAGTGAGAACTGTTTGCCTGTCACGCTATAGAAACCACCTAAACGTGGGTGCTGCCCAGCAAAATTTGGCATGCATACTCAATGGACCTAGGGGAAGGTTTTAAAGTAATAAATTTGTGGATTTTGAGAAAATAATTTTTTTTATCCACCCAGATATGTGATCCAAGAGTTCATGATGATGATGATTTTTCAAATAAGGTACTTTTCTACTCTACTCAGGTTCATAGAGATTCAAATATATCCATGAATTTTTTCATGGGTATTAACTAGAGATTCAATAAATACCCGCTTATCTTATAAATTTTATCTGGTCAAAAATGATTCCTTCCACAAGAATTAGCAGAAAATTCCTGCCGTTTCAGCTAGTAGTTAAAACATTGGCACTGTGTTCTGATGATTTAGGTTCCAGTTTGGACACTTATTCTTTTTTTCAGGTCTCTGTCGCAGTTGGTGTAACGTCTTTGCTTTTGTTGTTGTTAGTTGTATACTGGTCAAAACACTATTGACCACGTTAATAGTGATAGAAATAAAGAGAGACAGAAAACATGTGTGGTCATCGCTTCTACTACCAGAATGAGGCTCTCGGCTAGTGACTTCCAGTATCAGAATGAGGCTCCCAGTAAGTAACTTTCGTTATGGCCATGATTGGGCGCAGTTGCTTCCCTTTGTTTCCATTTAAAACGGACAAATGGATACATGGACATTACAGTTGGTAACCATCTGGAAATTTTGAATCAAACGCTTTATTCAACCCACCGGTGTAGATTGTTCTCATTCCACTGTCTATGCTAGAGGATATCTCTTATCAGTTAACTGATACCACCATGGATTGAATAACGGGTTAGGTTTGAAATTCCCAGAAGGTTACCAACTATGACAGACACCTGAAGAAGGCCGAAATATAACTATGACAACCAAAATGAGGACACTAGTCTGAGTAAACCAGTGTATAACATTTTAAGTCTTAGATTCATAGACAGCTGTGAAACTCTTCAATGAATAGGATAAAAAACTTTTCAAAAACAATAAAAAAAAAAAATAATTTTTAAATGGAACTCTGGAACTGAATTAAAGAAAAAAAAAATACTAAAAAGTGCAAGGAAAGTAACTTTAATCAGAAGTTACTCCCCTTGAATTATCCTAGAACGAATTTAAGAGTTAATTCCAGCAACAGATTGAAAAGAAAGGTGGACAAACTTACAAGCTGAACGATAAGGAATTGAGATTTTTCCTTGGATACTGCTCACTCCAATAATATGTCCCCCACGTTCCTTTATCATGTATGGAAGCAAAGCTGGAGCAAAATATAAATACATAAATATATAAATAAAATAAATAAACTATGGAAGCACAGCTGAAACAAAATAAATACATAATAAATAGAAAGTTATAAAAAGATATTTTTTTTTAATGTAAATATATTTATTTATTAGAATGAAATAAGATAAGCCCTTGCGTATCTTAAAATCAATTTTGTACATATGTAAGACTTGTCAATTTAGCTCAGTCGGTAAGACCCCAGCTTACCAATCAGTTGGTTGTGGTTTCAAATCACAGTATGGAAATGTTAATTTTTACTCCCCTAAATTTGGTGAGGATTGTTCTTGTTACAGTAGAAAAACAAAGTCAACTCCAGAATTGGACTAGAGTTTGACAATAAAATAAATATGTACTGTGAAATTTTAAGCAATATTTTACCTGGCCTCACATTATGCATATACTTATTTTTTTAAATTTTCTCCCAATATCAATAGTTTGTGAATTATTATTATTAATTTTTGACTAGTATTTTAATTCATCTTAATTGTTTTAGTAGGTTTAAGGGATTTTATCTTCCACTAATCTGTCAAATTGTTAGAGAAGCTGTTGTGTTTAAGCAGGCTTCTCAGTGGCAAAAAGTGATGCAAGTTTTGTTGTTGTCATATCACTGAGAGCTTATCCCTTATATTCCGATCTGTGCTGTTTACTCACTGCTGTAGATTGAGCAAAGTTGCAATAAAAAGCAACTAAAAAATTAAGATGAAAGAAAATACAACTTGTCAAAAATTAATAATAATGGTTAACAATGCTTCATCTAACAACAATTAATGAATAAAGATAAAATCAATTGTTTGTTTGGTTAAGATTCGTTTTTTAACCAGGCAGGTCTCCTAGAAGAAATATATTTTTAATTCAATTTTAAGTGCTTTTAATCCATCTAGAACCTCACAGATTTACTTTTTTTAATACCCCACCCTAAAAATTAAGGAATTGAATTTTTAAATTGTTTTCTAGAGAGATAATTCATAACAAGAAGAAGATGATAATTCATGTAAACCGTATCTCTGTGAAAATGGAGGAAAGTAAGTCCCCACTTTATCATTATAGTTACATTGAAAATCTTTAAAAAGATTTTTTTTCTAAAAACCAACAAATTTCCAGATGGTTGTAGAGTATAATGGGTTGAAAGCACCTAAAATTGAATTTTAAAAAAAATTTTCTTCTAGGACAACTGTGTGGTTCAAAAAACGAATCTCAACTGTTTGTTGGATATTGTAGGAAACAAACATCAAGCTTGTGGTAAGCAAAAAACAAATCCGCACCTTTAGTGATTGCAACATGTCCAAGATAGTTAACTGTCATAAGTCTGATGTCAACATCCAAAGAGGTGTCCTCCACCCGGCCTCGGAAACTCTGGCCGGCATTATTTATTAGAATGTCTATTTTCCCATAGAAACTTATTGCTTGAGTCACCTTCTCTGGAATTGAGGCCAGATTAGACAAATCTAACTGCAAAATGGATGGAGGAGCTGGAATACCACCCTGGTTGAGGAAGAGAGAGGAAAAACAAATTAAAAACATTTATATACAAATTTCTTTTCCAAAATTAAATCTATCTATATCATAAGAAGAAATATGTCCATCTGTTACATTTTCATCTGTCACACTTTGGAACTTTATGAATACAACTCATGGGTACAAGAGTTTCAGCTATATAGCACCCAGACTTTGGAATCAATTTACCCTATGATATCCGGAACATTTGAACATTAACAAGTTTTAAAATCAAAAATAAAAACTTTCTTGGTTTGAGACTTTCATAATTATATGAACTTGGTAAATAAATACACTTTGTAGTTGTAGCTCCTGCCCTGTAAATAACTTTATTGACAAGTTGCACTTTCTTCTGACTTTTCTTTAATAGGCCTTATATTTTTACTGCCATGATTACCCAGGTTTTCAAGTGCTTTTGTCCAGTGGAGACTTGAGTATTGAGGTTCCCGAGAAAGGGCGCTTTCTATAAAAGCATATATTATTATTATTAAAATAAAAACTTTACGTTGAAAGGTGGTGGTTGAGGGTAGAAGAGAGGTGCTGAGAATTGAATCGCAACTCAAAGACCACAAAGAGGGTGGGGAGAGGGAGAGAGAAGCAGGTTAAGGTGTAAAACAAAGATATTTGCTAAAGGAGAATGGCTGAACTTAGCTGTCGAGAAAGTAAAATGTAGTGGAATTGAACTCACTATCGAGTGTCTGTGAGCAGAAGATTTATTTATGTGCTGGGTATGGTCACTTCATGCAACTTCCATGAGTTTTTTAAGATACTTTAGATCTCCACCCCTAGATATACCATTAGCAAAGCAATGGGTATTTTATTAGTTTCTAAAAAAATCAATGTGTGTTGTTTAAGCTTCTTGAAAATAATGGGCCCAACCAAACTTTCAGTAGATTTCTTGTACTACTCAAGTGTCTTGAATATCTTGAATATAGGTATTTTTTGGTAACAAATAAATATTCACAACAGTACTTCCCACAGGTGCCAGAGATCTGAGTTCAAGCCCAAGTAATGAGACCAGAGTATTAACCAGCGTTCTCACTAGTCGTTTAACAGCTAATTCCCAATAGAAACCTAATTCCAATTTCCCAATTAAGCTGATTCTGTTTTGATCATTTTGGCCATTTTTTGGCGTGTTTTCGTAATTTAGAGCATTTTTTCCACAATTTGTAGAGTCTTTTGGCCATTTTTGGCTTTTAATAATATACAAAAATGCAGACCTCGGGAAACGTCCCAATCCTATAAAAACGGTGGGGAAATCAAATTTCTGTCTAATACCCTGAAGAGTCAATAAAATCTTTGTCTTCCATGAGGTTAAAAGTTACAATCTATTTATATAATGAAAAGTGTAATTTTCTGTTTGTTTCTCTGTCCGTAACCATGAACTCTTCCACTAAAAGGTAACAATTTTGCTGATAAAATAAAATGATATCCTACCCACCATTTTAAACAATTGACTCTTCCACTGTAATGAGTTTTTTTAGTTTCTTTTCTAAAAAAAAAAAAAAAA
>VCCN01006129.1:5125376-5190385 GCA_006491835.1 Architeuthis dux
CAAAATGGGGTTGTCCTATAGGCCAGATACAAAAACAGTGAAAAATCAGACTGAAATTGGGGTCTCATTGTTTCTGAAGGTTGCATTATCTGCCGAAATATATAGTAATTAAAAAAATAAATGAAAATAAGCTTGAGAACTGGCAAAATATGAACCCAGAATTAACTGGTCTAAGTAAAATGAAGTAAACCTTGATTCCACCCTGACACAAGCCGATTCTGACAGCTAATTAATGACTTCTGATTTAGCGAAATTCTGCCAAAAGCCTGGGGAAGAAAATCTTTGGCCAAAAGTTGAAAATAAAATGTTTATATGAGGTGCTAAGAATCAAAAAGGTACAATCCACCAAGTATGGCGAAATCGAGTTAAGTGTATCACTATAATCTTCAAAGCCTGCTCAATCTGGGGAGAAAGTCAGATGGATTGGGTGGTCGAAATTCCCATTGTTTAGGAGGGCGTCGTCGTCTGCTCCGGTCAGCAGCTGTGCGCGATATGTTTGAAGTTCACAAGATACACCACACCACACCCCTTCCCATAGGGGTAACGATCGGAGTTTCTACCCTAGTAGCTTATTGCAACATTAATATAATAATTGGAATGGCAAAAACTATTAATAAACAAGTGTATATATGTGTGGGAGATAAGATAAAGCAGTCAGTGGTGCTGCATCATTGGCACGTGTATATGTGTGCTTATACTTACTTATTGGGGGGAAGCAAAATGTGACTATTTTGTTGACTATATGTTGTGGTACGGTTATAGTTAAATGCATTTAAAGTTTTTTGCTTCAAAATGCCAAAGTGTTTGTATATTAAAGTAGATGCTTTTAGCTACATAACAAAAAAGAAATTAATGGAATATGTGCAATAGTTTATAAAATATGGCATTTTGAAAGTAAAGTTAAAAAAAAACTTTGGATGCATTTTTCTGGGTTTTTCTTTTTTATTGGCAGAACGTACCTTGTGGTTCTAAGTGCCTTATATAAAATATCACTCTTCAATACGAATTCGGAGACAAAAATTTGAAAATCCTAAAAGCATCAACCACATGACATAAATTCATATGTATTTTAAAATAAATGTAAATAGTAAAATATATATTATTAATAGCTAAGAGGGGGCCCACAGAGGTAAATTACAAGTCAAAAGGGACCATGAGCAAGAGCAAAAAAAAAAAAAAAAAAAAAAAAAAAAAAAATATGTTGAGACCCACTGAATGGCCATTCTAAACTCGGGTCAGATCACAACTGCTCCCCATATCAACCACCATTTGCGACCACAACAAGACCTGCGAATCACAGAAAGAGGAGAAGGGTCCTCCTACTGGTCAACAGAAGGTGGAACAAAACCACCAGACTGGCTGAAGATCATACATGGTAGAGCACCTTGATTGCCTCATGTGTTGCATGATGCAGGAGTGTCTTGAGTTAGTCTGAATCGTTTGTAAAATAATGAAAAAGAAATTAGTCTTAAATTTTGAAAAACTTAATATTCTCAAGGTAGTTTTTCTTCTTTCAGTTAATCTAATCCACACATAATAATTAGCAATGTGCATTTGTTTGCCATCAGTGACGCCTGGTGACGTAACTCAGTACAAATAGAATTTTATGTTACGTTAAACTTGATAAATTGTATCTTTACTTAATTTTACCTTTAGATTAGTTTCATATTCAGGAAATATTGAGCATAAACAAGCAAATGCTGTGCAACATAATGTTTTTGATATCTTATAAGTAGAATGCAATTGCGAAATTACTTATTGCTGTCATTTTTTGACAGCAGGTGTAAAAACTAGTAATATAATAAGCAACAAGTCTGTCTGTCACACCATCAATGGAGACAACTCTACAAAGTTTTCTTTTCCTATTCAAATCCACAATCGATTTAATAAAACTTTCGATATTCACTCCTTGATTACTGAATTTATTTATGAAACAGTTACTTTGTAAAAAAACAAATAGTGGAAATATATATATATTTTTTTGGCATAAGACCCCCCCCCCATTTTCTAATGGCAATAAAGCCCAAGGTCAACCAGTGTACATCAAAACTTTTTAGTTGTTTTAAGTTTAATACAAAAATTTTAGTTAACAATACCTTGCGTTAATCTTTAAAATTACTGTGTAAACATACTGACACAGAACACAACTTTAGGTATACCGTTAGCAAAGCAACGGGTATTTACTAGTTTTTAATTTATTTTTTTTAAATATATTTTTTTTAATTTATTACATTAAGAAATGATAGAATCAGAGCATGTTTAAAAGAAAAAGAAAAAAAAAGATAAAAAGCAAAATTCTACGCCATATCAAAAGTCCAGCTTTCATCTGTCTCTTCAGAGTCATATTCTTCTAATAATTGGGAAATTGATTTTGGTACCAACACCTCATAGCTACTGTCCGTTTCTTGTCCATCTGTGTCGTCAGAGGAATAACTATCCGACGGTTCATAGCTGGCATCGTCATCAGAGTCAGCCTGCTGTTCCACAGTATATTCAGATCGGTGTGAGTGTCGTCGATCCCGGAATGTTTGGCTACCACCGACTGCAGTCTCTGCAGCACCGGACAGAGTCCTTTCCTCAACAACACGGATATCATTTGCATCCGGCTGGACGACGTTAACCTGCCATTCGCAAGTTGACCTTCTCTGGCTTCGTCGTGTCCTGCCAACTGAAGGGACAGATTGACGACCAGAGTTTAGCATTAACCGGGGACTGTAGGTACAAGCAGCAGCGGGTAGGCTGTTAGAGGTGATGGTAGGAGTCATGATGGATGTGGTGGACACTGTGGGTGCGCTCACAGTCGCGGGGTAACGACTGCAGCGATGGCGCTTTGGTGGTAGAGGTTGACCAGGGGGTTCGCGAACATTTATCACAGATAAGTCTACTCGGTTGCGTAGGGCCGTCATCGGAACAGACGGGGGTGAGGAATTGTAATTCGAATATTCACGTGTCCGGCGTCGCTTCACAAGAGGCCGAGTCTCTGTGGACGAAGAGTTGGACCGTTTCGGACATCGGCTGACATGCATGTTACTTAATGTGCGCTGTGAGGACGAAGTGTAACAACTTGAAATATCGGTTTGCATTAGTCTTTCATTGAGTGGCTTTGCGTCACCGGTGCCAGTCGGGTTGACTTGTAGGCAACTCTGAGTCATTCTGGAGTTATAAGATGCCCTGGCAGTCAATACTGTCTTTTGAACATCCGCAATTTCTGAAGCGGCGCTCATTCGGCCTATATCCTGATTGGGCTCAATTTTTATCGACACACTGGACACCGGGCAATCTGTTTCAGTGCTATCAAACAAAACATGCTGGGAGAAACGCAACGACTCTTTACCCGTTTGTAGAAATCGTGTGAGATTATGCTGACCAGATATTGTGACTGGCGGCTCTGAATTCATTTCAATGTACCGTTGCCTCTGTTGGTACATGGCTGTCTGAGAAGAAGGTCTTTCTAAATGTTCTACAGAAGCATTATTATTATTTGCTATGGGTTTGTTATTCGAAGTGCATATGTGGGTAATGCTTACTTCGTTTAGTTCTGTATTCCGAGTGTTGCTTGTTGTAACGCTTTCAGCTGGATGAGCAGAATCGGAAGGTTCCAGTACACAGACAACCTGCTGACCTTCAGCGTTCTGGTCAGCCTCCTCATCCTCTGCCGGAGAACTTGGACAATCAGACACCGCCAGACGATACAGTGTACTACTTCCATCATTATCATCGTCAGCATCATCATTCTCATCACTGCCATCGGCCTCATCCTCGTCACTTAGAACATGGCTGTCGCCTGAATGAGTATTATTGCTGGCGGTCCGGTGAGACACACGTTCCGAAGTTGGGGAGGCAAACGTAACCCCAGCGTCCAATACCAATTCGATATCACGATTGGATTCATCGTCGTCGTCGTCATCGTCGTCGCTCAAGTCAGAGTATGTAACAACATTGTGTTCAAATATTTCACTCTCGGAATCATGAAAAGGAGAAGACGAGAGAAGTGGCGAGTACTGCACTGACGTAACAGAAGGAGATGATATATAATTTGAAGAGAGATAGTTTTCTTCAGACCGTTGAAGATAAGAATCACCATCTGCTGCATTAATGCTGACATTGTTTGACTCTGGAGGAACTGTTTCGGAAGAAGGATGGATGTTAGCGCCCTCTGTTGACTGATTAACATTGCTGTGCTCTGGCCAAAGCTCGGCTGCCGATTCCTCCTCGTACAGGTTCCTTAGATTGTTTGGATGTTCGGCTTCATCGGCTGCAGATTCAGAGTGGACATTAGCCAGCAGGGACGACTGAATGGAAGAAGAGACATCACTTGGAACGTCGTCATAGTCATCGTCTTCATCTTCCTCATCATCTTCATCAGATTCGAATATTCCATTATCGCTGACGTTATCATAGTTGTACTCAGCAGCGGAGTTATTCCCGTCCTCAGAGTCGGCAACATAAGAGACATCTAATTCCATATCGGTCAAATTGTAACGGTCATCGGTGCTTCCACTTATTGTTTCAGCAGCGGTACTCGGGGAGATGGGCGCCGCCCGAACACTGGCTTCCTGATCCAAATTCATGTCTAGATAAGAGCTTACAGACAGGGAGTACCTGCCTCTATTCATAATATCCAAAGAACCCTGCATCTGACTCTGGTCGCTTCTTCTCTGGGCGCCTCGTCTGTTTTCAACGTTTGGTGGTGTGTGGCCATCGTCTTGCAGCAGAGAGAGGGCATTGCTATTTGAAGTAGAACCAAATTCGGAGTTAAAGATGATGCTTGCCTCGCCCTGTATCTGACTCACCTCACTGGTGATACGATCGACAGCATTGGCGTAAAATTCAAAATAGTTGCTTATGACAGAAAGTCGGGCATCAGTGTTATCCCCCCCGCCCCTGGGAACAACATTGATTGGTGTGATGTCTTCATCTTCTTCATATGAAGGAGAGGAGAAGAGATTTGACGCGCTTTCCCCACGAAGAGGTGTGCTGCGATCAATGTTACGCAGTAAATTCTCAACTTTTTTCTTCAGCAAATCTTTCAAGGAGACCAGCTTTTGAATTTTCTTCAAGTATTCCTCAATCAATTTCTGTTGCTCTGAAAATTGAAAAAAATAAGATTCATTAAGTGAAATTTATGAAAAAAATTACAGGATTGTTTACATATGGATAAATTATACAAATATATATTTTAATATAAATTTATTTAATGCAAACAAAAAAAGTATACCTCGAATAAAATTTATTTTTCTGCTGATTTTCCACAACTCTTCATTCAAAATAAGTTCCATTTGATTCTATGACCAATGTATTTCTAATAAAAAATATCCCATCATTATAAAACTCTCTACTCTAAAGGGCTAGAAAATCTTTGAAACAACTGGCATTTTCATGCAAAAGAAATAGTTTGTACCTATTGCCAGATCCCATGAATTAATGTAATGAAATTTTGGTTATTCAAAATATGGAAATCTTTTGATTTAATAAAAGAATAGGTTTCTTTAACAAAACAAAAATGTACATGTTTTGGGCTTTTTATACCCTGGTAAAAATTCAGGCATTAAACAACTTAATAGGTTAGTCTTGAAAGGGTTAAAGTACAGAATTTTATAAAGTTAGGATATTTTCATTACAAACCCATTGGATGAGGGCAAGGCGATCACCTTAGATGAGGGCTATAGAATCATATGCTTCAGATTTTGAGTAAAAAAAAAAAAATTTAGAATAGAGGAAACCGTTTATAATCATGGTCGGTTGGTCCTAAACACTTTATTGAAAAAGAATTAAAAAATAAATTTCATATTAATTTTTTATAATATAAAGTTGTTTATAACAATGAATTCATGACAATAAATATAATTTATAACAATGAATGTAAATTGTTCCAAAGTGATCACAATAAGCAGCTTCCTCTATATTTAGTCTTTTCTTTTCTATAATCAGCCATTTTGTGTGAAACAACCCAGCAAAATATTCTGGCCCATTTTTACTCTTTATTATGTCTAGAAAAAAAGAAAAAAAAAAAAGAAAAAAAAGAGAAAAAAAAAGGAAATTCTTTTTAAAAAAATTCCCACCCAAAATAGGCTTTTAGTGTGTGTGTCTTAGTGATCACTGCCCAACAAAAGGCGAGAGTAGTAACTTATTCATTAATCACACCTAACAAGGCATGCAGCCAAAAGATGTTGGTCTCATAACAGTTTCTATCAAGTGACTAGCCAGACCAGTTTTTTAAAATTTTTTCCAACACATATACATGAATAAAAATACTCTAGGATGGACGAACATTTTTCATTTTCATTTCCATTTCCATTCAAAAACGGATTTCTTTTTCATGCCCATGTTAACACGTGATGGTTTGAAAAAGGCACAAAATGCAAAAATGAATATATATGTGGGATAATCCGTTTGGCGTTTAAAACACTATTTTTAAAATAAAAACATTTCACAATTTGAGAAAAATATATTTTGGTAATTTCTTTTAATGGCTAATCACTTAGTTCAACTATTTAAAATTTTTGACTACTATTTTCCTTCATTTTAATTTTTTAGTTGCTTTTTATCACAACTTAACTCAGGGCTTCAGTCTATGGCAATGAGTAAACAGTGCAGACTGGAAAATAAGGAATAAGCTCTTGGTAAGATTTGAACTCGTGTCCCCTTTGCCTAGGGAAGCCTGGTAAATGGCCCGCAGCTTTTACCGACTGAGCTACGAGAAGCCCCCAGAGGCAGAAGATCAAATCTAACCTTTAAACTTACTCTCCATTTCTGATCTCACTCGGTACCATGTTTGTTTTTGTTTCTGCACTAGTAGTATCAGTATAATTATTTATTTTTATCAGATGAAGCATTGTCAACCATTATTATCATCAACATTAACTCACAGAACGCTATTAATTGATGTGGAAATCTTCAATGAATAGGATTTTTAAAAATAGAACTCTTTTGTGAATTGAAGAAAAATAAAAAATTTTACCAAAAGGTAATAATATACTTACTTTCAGACTTTTGCTTTAAAGCTATCATGCAATTGTGAAAATTGAGGTCATTAATTGGTATTTTAAGATGGCATCCTTTGTTGCAGGTCACCTCTCGGAATTCGCAGACGTGATTCACATGTTGAGAGAGATCCTTGCGCAGAAGACTCACATTACAGCCGACATTCGAACACTGCAACAACTTGAAGTCACACTTCTGAATATGAGCATCGTAGATCTCGAGCACCAGTTTCTGCTCGCAGCCATTGCTACGGTAATCACAATACATCACCAGTTTGTTGATCATGTTCTGTACCAAGGGGAGAACATTCTGCAGGTCCCGTTTTGACAGCCACGTTCGGCACGTTGGACAGCTGTTGTGGTCATTAAGCCATTGCTCAATGCAGACTTTACAGAAGACGTGCCGACACGGACTCTCCTTGGCATTGTCCAAGATGCATTGGCAGATACAACAGATAAGTTCCGGGTCCGGAGGGGGGTGGAACTTTTCCACATCGTACCGGGACATCTTTTGTATTTTTTAGTTAAAAGTAGTCACACTGGAAAAATAAAAAAGAGTCATGTCATTTGGTGAACATTAAAATGCTGAATTTTTTAAAATTCCTTAAAGATTATTTTTTTGTAAGATATTGTCTATAATTTTGAGAAGAGTCATTAACATTACTGTATATGCCGGCAAATAAGTTGACCCCCAAACCGAGGTGTTAATTCAAGTTTAGTCCAATATTCGCTGGATAATTTGACTCTCCAAAATACAGCAGCACTGTGTCCACCATACTGTCAAGTTCATAGGGTCTAAACAGACTAATATGATCCATTAGGGAAAATTCTTCATGCTTAAAAAGTCGACATATATGTCAGTATATATGGTAAAAGTTGTTTTTTGACAAATGAACTCATTCTTTTTGTTCAGGTGTACTATCCATATGGTAGTGGTTTTCGTTGCTCAACAAGGACAAGTGTTAGATATTTAGGCAGCCGTGATTTGACAGTCACAGGTGTTGAAAGTCATAAACAGGATATCGACCAAAACTCCAAACTGCAGGTGTTGGGGACCAGAACAGACACCACAGGTGTTCAAAAGTCATAAACAGGATATTGACTGGAAAACCAGCAGCCCCAGAAAGCAAGGAGAGAGCGCCTAGGCTTGGGAAGACAAGATCAATTTCCCCGTAAGAAAGTCTGTCGGCTCTCATTATCTCTCTCCCACTCTTCATTCTCCGCCATGGCATGATGTATCTGATGCAATAAAAATACATCATCATATTTTTTATAAACCAAGTTTTGAATCTTCCCTTTTCTCCAAGTCCAAGATGGCTATACAACACAAGTTATGCAATTCTTTGTTTTAACAAAGAAAGGAATTGAAAACATCTTCAACCTACATTACAAGCGTTATCGTTAACGGATAAAATACAACAATTCCATCTGGATAGTACACCTGAAGAAGGCCGTAGAATGGATCAGCTAAAACATTGTCGGAATAACAAAAAGGAGTTAATTTGTCCAAAAATCTCTTGTAATTTGTTTTTTCATGTATAAGCATCATTAAATTGAACGTGGCAGACAAATCTATAAAAACATAAAAACAAAAAACTATTCAGAGCAAATTTACTAAATCTGAGGTTAACCACAAAAATTACTTATATCATTGGTCTTTGACCGGTCACTTTGCTGATGGTAATCATAAGTGTACAAATAAAACTTTATGTAATATTAGGATGTTAAAAAAAACCCAAAAAACCTGATATATTGTTTAGGGAGCAATTTAAGAAGAGTTCAACCCTAACCCAACAACACTTTCATGTCATCATGTTACTTTGAATGATCATTGTCTTTGATCAATATATATGTATTAGGCTATTTATTTACATGCATATTAATCAATTATTTCTTTGTAGACAACCTTTCTTCTTAGTTTGCTCTCTCCCTCATTATAACATCTACGCATTCCTCTCCTTTGGGTTATATATTTTATGCAATAAAGGCCTCTTAAGTCAACATGAGAGTGACAGACACAGCTCTTATATATTTTATTATAAAATCATATATATAAAGATAAAGGCTTCTTAAGTCAACATAAGTGAGACAGACATGGCTCTTATTTTACTAAATGGAAACCGACATTTGACCAACATCTTTTGGCAGCAGGCCATGTTGGGGGTGATCAATTAAAAAACTGGAAAAAGGGGTGGTCAATGAATAAGTTACTTCTCTTGCCTTTTGTTGGGCAGTGGTCACTAAAAAAGTCTGAATTTTCAGAAAACAAGTGTGAACACTGGACACAAACTTAGGGTCCAATTTAGCATAAACTTACATTGTAAATTGAACCCCACCACTAAAAACTTATTTTGGATAGGAATTTTCAAAAGACAAAAAAAAATTAAAAATGTTCATCCTTCTAGCTCCATTGGTGCGGCTTGTATGCACAATAGCTAACTAGACTTACTAAAAAACTGAAGAAACCTATATTGACAGTTTTGGCAGATGGTTCCTAATATAAATGATGACCTACAGGATTTACACAGCAAGTTTTAGGCCAAGTGTATCAAACTCATTTACTATGGTGGGCCAAATATGATGTGAGTACACAGTATGCAGGCCAGATAACATAACCATGAGCAATTTGTGATCACACATTAGGTGAGTAATATAAAAAGAAGAAATGTGAATTTATTTTACTTTTGTGCTCACGTGAAGCTCTTAAAAATACCTGTTTTAGGCTGTTATCATTAATTAGTTTACCCGTGCCGGTAAAAATGATGGCATATATGAGACATACCGGGATCTACCATAAGATCACCCACCCGATAGATCGTCCATGGCCGGTTATTTTAGGTGTCAAGTTTTTGTAGATGAAAAAAAAATCAGACACCTTGAATACATATAATATTTAAGGCATATATTTAAGATATTTAAGTCAGAAATATCTGTAAATTCGCTGTATAAACAAAAAATTGCTTCAAAGAAATTAATTCGCTCAATAGTTCTTCATTATTGCTGAAGGAGTTTGAAAACAAAACAAGCTATATTATTTATTTATTACAAAAATTAAAAACATTTAAAAATTTTAGGTTTTTTAAAAAAGTTTTAGAATTTTAATATTTGTCTAGAACACTGAAATTGAAAATAATTTTCAATATTTTTCATTTTCGTAGTTTATTACAAAAATTTAATTATTTTTTGTGTTTGCAGGTACTAAATACAGTCTATATAATATACCAGCAAGGATACCCAGCGTTGCCTGGGAGAAATTGATTTATGGTTGGACTAAATAAAATTTTTATATTAAAATAGAAAACGAAATAACAGAGTTAAATCTTTTTCCATTCAACCCATGAAACCGTATGTACCTCTTGATAATTGACTACCTTAGGGAAATGAAGCAATAAACTGCCTGTCTGATTGTAAGAAAGATAAAAAAAAAAAAAAAAGAAGTAATATTACGACATGCATACTTCAAGACCGTACATCATAAATTTTTCGTCAAAATAATCTACACTGTCCAATGAAAAATGATTTTATGTGGCTAAACCATACAATTATCTATGTTAATCCAAATACCTAAAATAAAATTAATTTTATTGTAAATACTCAAACAATCCTTTTTTTTTGTAAATCACGTACAGACACATACAAGCGTACATACATACACAGCTATCATAGCAACCTAAAAAGAAAACACTGTCCAAAGTACCAAATACGATTAAAACGAGTTGCCGATTGATAGAGATGTGAGACATGTGAGAGGTAACTTTTATTGTGTTATTATGCTCAATCTAGCAGTTTTGATAACCTTGGAATAATGGCCCCCGGGCTATTATTTGGTCCATTTTGCCACCTCAAATTTGGCTGTTTTTCTGTTTTACCGCCCTGGTCAATCTTACAGTAGAACCCGAGATAGATAGATATAGATGGAGGTGCGATTAGTCAGTAACAGCGCAGACACTGGAATCGGCAACCAGAGTTCAAACTCAGGTGAATCCATCTCTACTCCCCCCCCCCAGCTATGGGTAAAAAAATAGTAGGGCAGATTGGGGTCTCTAGCCTTGGGAAGGCAACCAGTACATAAGGACAACTCTGATTCCAAACCAGGGAATGGAGCTTAAGGCGGTTTGACGTCCTTCCGGCAGCTCCTGCTGCCAGACATATTGCTCTCTCCTATCCTCTGGACTACATCAGCAATGCCTGGAGGGGGATGCTGACGACTGGGCATCCCAGGATCTCCATACACTTCGCCCAGGCATGGGACCTGGAAGGGATGTTCCATTGTCTGTAGAGACAGAATGGAGGCCATATGAAATATAGAGATACACATTGCATTTTATATACGTGGATAATAGAGATTTGATTTGCAGTCAGCTTGGAGAATAGCGTTCTGTTGACCACAAAAAGATTTTTATTATTTTTTTTACATTCAACATTTTTACATCATCAGAACATAAAATTCTATTTTACTACGTAATCATGTAGTCACATACTTAATATAGAGGAGTTACACCTCTTAGCGTGACAGAGGACAAATAAATAAATACACATGGTGTATTATTTATACCTACCAACAAAATTGGAGAGGTATATGTATTCAGGCACGTCTTTTCATCTTTCCGCCTGTCTGCCAACAAGATATCTTTGAAAGTACTCAATGGATTTCAATGAAATTTTGTAGAAGGCTAGGCAATGGGGGAAGGGAAAGTTGGTTAAATTTTGTGTGCGGATACAGGATTTTTTTGTTTGATTGAGAGATATTCTTCCATTTTTTTTCTTCATACATTTATGTATATGCTCATGTCTGTTCACACGACATCACCTAAAGTTCTCAATGAATTTCAATGAAATTTTGTGGAAGGGTAGATAATAGGCTACGGAAAGTTTGGGGCAGATCCATGCACAATTATCTCCCTACATTGTACGTCCACACCACATAATATCGCCAAAATTTCATGTCGGTCAACACAAATATCTCAAAAGTTCTCAATGAAATTGTGTGGAAGGGTTGACAATAGGCTACGGAAGAAGCGATTAAATCTCGGGCTGGATCCATGCACAATTACTTCCCCTGACAATGGTGTTAGTAGTGGCATGTGCTTTCTAGTTACAGTTAGATTTTTTCATCCCTCTAGCTCCATTGGTGAATCTTAATGTTTTAGTTGCTTTTTATCACAACTCACTCAGGCCATCATTCTACAGCAGTGATTATACAGCACAGATCGGAAAATAAAGGATAAGCATTGCCTCAGGTAAGCCTGGTTAAACGCACCAGGTGCTCTTACCATCTGAGCTATGAGAAATCGACAGCTTGGTAGCAGATCAAATGTAACCCTTAAACCTATCCATCATTCTTCCCGATCTCGCTCAACTCCATATTTGTTATTGTTTATACACTAGCAGTATTAGTAGCAGCAAAATTATCCTTACGTGAGATTATCCTGAGAAGTTGCAATAAAAAGCAACTAAAAAAAAAAAAAAATTAAAATGGAAGAAAATATTAGCCAAAAATCAATTAATAGAAATGGATGTGCCATCTGATAAAATGATCAAAACACATAATACCTCTGCCAATGAAGTTGGAAAGGTATATGTATTACCCAGTGTCTTTCTGTCTGTCTACATGATTATCTCCAAAAGTTATCAATGAAATTTTGTGCAAGTGATCAGATTTTGGGGTGGATCCAGTGATTTGATTTTGATCGAGAGATGTTTTTCCATTTCTTTTTCATACATTTATGTATTTGCTCATGTCTGTCCACACAATATCTCCAAAAGTTCAATGAGATTTTGTGGAAGGGTGGGCCATGAGATAAGGACGAGGTGGTTAAACTTTGGGGCAGATCCAGGGAATTTTTTTGATTGAATTAGCGTACAGTGTTAGCATAGGTATGCACTTTGAGTGCTTTCCAGTTACCAATGTGTTTTTATTTATTTGTTTTAGACTGTCACGCTTGAAGGAAACCTATAAAATTAAGTGGAACTCTGATGTAGACCTTAGCAGCCTGATGACTAACCAATAGGCCAAGGGTACACTGATGACATGGTTTTGAAATGTTAAGCATTAAGTATGTCAGTCATATTGTATACATTGGGGGAAAGGGGGACAAACATCAAAGCAGCTAATGGCCTACATGGGAAAAATTTAAAAACAAAAAAAAAAAAATAAATAAAACTGGTCATTTTGGGTAAACTAGTAAAAATAGTATTGCTGCTACTAAGTTTTGTTTACCATTCTGTGATAAAGATTCACATTTTATACCCCTCTACCCCTCGGCAAAATACGGTCTGCAGCCTCATTTCAACCAGCCAACCAACTTCATTGAATATGTGACATTGCATACAAAATGTTTATCTATCTTTGGTTAACGAATCCAGTACCAAAAAATAGAGCCAAAGTCTCATTTTTGCAATGGTCTCAAATGAATCAAAGTTTTATAGTGAAAATATTTCAACATTATGCATTCCTGCTGTTCTATCAATAAACACAAAATTTGAGCCATGATTCGACAATACTTTGTCCCTCAAAAAGAATTTCATAGTTCTTATTGATTGATAGTAAATGTAAGTTTATGTAGTGATATACACCGTCCCATAATGAAAAACATAAAAGTAATTAAAAAAAACAAGCTGTTTCCATAACCTTGTATGATCATTGTTTGATTTTTCTTTTTTTGCCTTGGCCTGCAAGACATACAAATATTTGTAAACCAGCCTGCCTAGAAAAAGGTTTGCTAACTCCTGCCCTATTAAATTTATATGCCATAAGCCAATCTGTTTTTTGAGAAATTATTTTTCTAACTTAAAATATCAATTTGCAAGCCAGAATTTACAGCAGGATGCGCAAACTTTTGAACAGATATCAATATTTATTATTATTCGTATGACTATTATTTAGCTTGATCCTAATTTTTCTGTTGATTTTTATCGCAACACTCTGCTCAGGTTGCTAATCTGCAGCAGTGAGTAAACAGCGTTGATCAGAAATAAAGAATAAGCTTTCGGTAAGACTCGAACTCACATCCTTTGATGTCAGAGGGAGGCCAGGTTTATGTCCTGCCACTCTACCAATTGAGCTACAGAAGCCAACTAGCATGCAGAAGTCCAAATCAAACCTTTAAACTTACTTTTTATACCAATCCCTCCTGCGGTAAAAAGCAACTAAAAAATTAACATGAAAGTAAATAGTGTCATAAAATTAATAATAATGATCTGTAATACTTCATCTAATAAAAGTATATCAATTTTACTCAGCGAATAAAAAAAAAAAAAAAAGAAAAAGAAAAAAAATGTATCCCCCTCCAGCCAAATCACCAAATGACAATCAAACAGTGAACTGTGCTGACAACAGATGTATTCCTAATAGGCCGATAGATGATCATTAAAAAAAGACTATTTTTGTCACTCATGATAACAGTCATTATGAGCTGGTGGCTAGCTATCAGATGATGATCAGCTATGAGACAGATATCAGAAGTGGCTAGCAGCAGATGATGATGACACTGTCATCATGTAGGGAGATGCCAGTGAATTACAGGGGAATCATAACTTTGGTTTCTGGCTAGGAATAAAAGTCACAGTTAATTCATAGTAATAATATAATATGTTAGTTTACTAAAAAATATTACTTATTTTATTACTGTTAATTAAATGAAATAAAATATTACTTATCTTATTAATTAAGTGAAATAAAATATTACTTATTTTATTATTAAGTGAAATAAAATACTTATTTTATTATTATTAATTAAGTGAAATAACATTACTTATTTTATTACTATTAATTAAATAAAGTATTACATATTATATTGAACCCCAACCCCCCTACAATCGAATTACAACTCCTCATCAGTGGTCCAGTATTGATAATACTTCCCAGCCTTCCAGCTGAAGTTGTATGTAATAGTTTTAATAGAATAATAGTAACTTGGGAACAAGTTTTCCAGATGTCTTTTGTGGCACAAGACCAAATTTCTATGGTCTTGAGACCAAATTAAGTAGCTTCAGCACCAAAATAATCAAATAACTTAAAATCTATTATCAGACTAAGCTCGCAGGAAATATGAATAAAAATACACACAGTGAGTGATTAGCAAACCCGTAAATATAAAGCATAAATCGATAATACGAACCCGTCAATATAAAGCATAAATCGATAAAGCAAACTTGAAAATATACAGCATAATCAAACTAAAAAGCACCTAGAGAGCGCTACCTTTGCCAACACACTAACTAAAAATTGAATGAAAATAAAATATTAAAAAACAGGGGAGCGAACGCAATTCTCGCAATCTGTACAATTGAGTTACTTCCTTTGAAATTTAAATTCAACACTTTTTTTTTACTGTTCGTTTTTAATCTCTTTTCATGCAGAATAAAAATATCTTTCAATCGAAAACAAATTGATTTGTGTCATTTTATGATGCCGACAAATTGAAAGAATTAGAGGAAAAAATCCCATTGGTAACTTTCAAATAATAACTTTCATTAGACACTTTTTATGCTAAATCTCTTACCTCTCAAGTACAGTCTTTTTTGAATATTGATAGAAATCTAAGAAAAGCTTACTATTAATGTTAAAAGTAATTTTCATAATAGTTAGTGGTGGTTACCATATTGTTAAATTGCTGTAAAGACATTTTTTTTATAACTTTAAAGATATTTTCAATTTGGTTAAGATCGAGATGAGCGGAAAACTGAAACCGTATCATTTTTTTTGTGCTTTCTATCAATAAGACCTTCGTCGACGTTGTTACCTTTGAAAAAAAAAAAAGAAGTTTTTTTAGGTTTTAGGAGGGGCGTTCTATTTATGATGTAACTATAATGCTAAAGTGGGCACATACTTTCCGCCATTTTTATGGAGTTACGGCTTACATGAATTATTTTCTCTTCTTCCGGTTACTTTATTTAATACCATCAACCCCCAAAAGTGTTAAAATTTTATTTTTGCCACATTCTTTGGACCAAAGCGAAGAAAATTCATGTAAGCACTACTTAGGTAAAAAGTACAGAAGAATTGATTAAATTTGGAGGTGGATCCAGGGGTAGATTTTTTCATATATTAAGAAGAGGTAAATAATATTCAAATGGTTCTTCGGACGATTGAATTCCTTGTTTGTGTTGTAAACACGACGTTTCGGCCGATCCATACTTGGACCTTCTTCATGTGTAAAATCAAAGTGTGATGGGGTAAACAGACGTTTTGTTTTTAAAGGGGGTAACCTTATAACGCAGGGCCCGGGTGTTTCTGTGTCTTTGTCTTGTCGACAGAGAACGATGTTGGAAGCAGAGAAAAATCAAAGCAGCAGCTCACATCAAAATGTCGACTAAATGCATTAGCCAGACAAGTGCAGATTCCAACCCGATGTGGCTTCCGCTTCTCAACAGACCTAAACCCGACAAGACAGACACAGAAAGTCCCGAGCCCTGCGTTATAAGGGTTTTCCCCCCTTTAAAAACAAAACTTCTGTTTACCCCCATCACACCTGAAGAAGGCCGAAGAATGGATCGGCCGAAACGTCGTGTTTACAACAACAAGGAGTTCAATCACCCGAAGAACCATTTGAATATTAATGACCCTTCGCTAAACTATAGAAAATAGGTAAATAATAGAAAATAGGTAAATAATAGAAAATCGAAACAGTTACCTCCCCTTCATTTGTTTTTTTTAAGTTAGTGTATGGGCGTTGGCAGATGTACTAGCTGAGTGTTTTCTAAAAAATGTATTAAAGAGAATATTTCCGTCGGAAACGATAGGGGATGTACAGCTGTTAAGTGTTTTACTGTTTAAATATTTCAATTTGATTGCAAACTCAACTACAACTAGAAAGCACTCAGAGAGCGCATACCTCTGCCAACGCCATTTAGGTGTGGGCATATAGATGCGATGCAGGGGAGGTAACTGTACATGAATTCGTCCAAAAATGTAATCACTTTTGGAGATATTGTAAGGTGTGGATATATAGCTACGATGTGGAAGATCCGATCCAAAATTCAACCACTTCTTCCGTAGCCCATTACCAACCCTCCACAAATTTTGATCGAAATTCATTGAGAACTTTTGGAGACTGTGTGAACAGAGAGATGTGTAAATAACACTGGGTACCAGACCTCTTCAAACTTTGTAGGCAGAGGTAGATGAACATTCTAGCCAAAATTCAGAAAATTAAGTATTATTTTTTTTTTTAAAAGAAAAAAACAGGAGTTCTAATCAAACCATTTTTTAAAATTTTTTTACAAAGACTAAGAGAATCCTTAATTTCATTTCCAAGAAAAACGGTAAGAATAGCTAAGAAGTGTGGTGGGAAAAAGAAAGAAAAAAGGTGTGTAGACAAGCATGAGAGGAAAATTATACATAGTTTCCTGGTGATTACCATATGAAAATAGGTCTTCGTTTTTTATTGATCTTTGCTGAAAAAAATCGAATCGTTTACCTAAACGATCAATATCTTCATCATTAAGACAACAGTCGGAGTTGAGACAAATTTTTAAAAGTCAACTCAGCAAAATAAACAGCTGAAAAATTGAGAACTTTTGGGACACCGAGTTTTCTATGTAATGTATTTGTTTCTACAGAAATTGAAATTCATGACAATGATTATTCAAGAAAACAAATGTGTTTGCAGGATTTCGTATTAAAAGAAAGATAATAAATAGGGGACAGAAGAGCTTTTATATTTAAAAAAAAAAAAAAAAAAAAAAAAAAAAAAATTAAAAAAAGTGAAGGAGAGGTCTGCCAAAAAAATAAATAAAATAATAAGCAAGCGCCGAATGTTAACATTGATGGGGTCCGTGCTTAATATTTCTTGGGGGTCCTTCTATTTTTGTATTATTTTCAGACAAGTCAGAAATGAAATATTCATAAAATTATGATGTTTAATTCAACATTAAGCCCTTTATGGATCTAATCTATCTCTATGTAATATAAATCCTCAAATAAATTGAAACGCTGAAAAACATTGAAAATAAGGGGGGGGGGCTAAAATCTTAGGGCCCTGTGTAGCTGCACTGCCTTGTATAAAAAAAAACGGGAACAGAAAAGCTTTTGTATAGATTTTATATAATGAAACTATTTAAAATACGGATAACTTAAGGAAATGAGATATCTACAAAGAAATATGAATGAAAAGAGAAGGAAAGAAAGAAACAGTATGGATATTGTAAACGAAAAACTGACGAGTTAGCAAAATGGTGTTACTGTTAGTGTTACATTATAAAAAATAATTAATTCATGTATAATCCAAAAGGAAGACAGCTTTAGCTTTAGGAATGACGGATAAATTAATATTTAAGTTACAGTTTATAAATATTGGTAAAAATATAAAATGAAAGGACAAATCGAAATAAATTAGTCAAAAGTATCACAGGTGTGCACAGTTTTAAAAAAGACGGTGGACCCGAAAGAAATAAGTATTATTTTTTTAATAAAATAACTATTTTAATTTATAGTAATAAGATAAGTAATATTTTTTAATGACAATGTTTCAATTTATTTGATTTAGTAGGTAATATCTTTAATAAAATAAGTAACATTTTAATGTAAGTAAATAAATGTTGAACTAAATTAAAACTTTACTTATTTTATTACTATAAATTACATTAAATTTATAGTACTAAAATAAATTACATTAATTTATTTTAGTACTATAAAATTTAAACATTAATTAGTACTTATATTACTAAAAATTAAATAAATGAAAATATTATTTTATTAAAAACTAATTTTCCTACAATAAAAAAAAACTAATATAAATTGACTTTAATTGTCATTACTTATTTTATTACAACAAATAAAAGTAAATAAATTAAAATATTATTTTAAAAACAAATTTATCTATGACTTTTCCCCCTACAATTAAAAGAAAAAACATCTGTGTAGGTAAATGTTGACATAATTGTGATAATATTTTAATAAAGTAAATATAACATTTTATTATGATGAATCAAATGTTACTTCTATCGACAATTTACTTTATTAAAAATCTTTTTCCTGTGACTTTTTTTCTTACCCAGAAACCAATGTTATGACTTTTTCCTACAAACTGCAATGCGTTGATACTTATTTTATTTGACTTTTTTTTCTACAATCGAATCAAAAAACAAAAACATCTTATCAGATGGAGTATTATAAATCATTAGTATATAACATTTTTATGACAACTTTTTACCTTCATCTTAAACTATTTGTTGCTAATAAATTAAGATGAAGGTAAAAAAGTAGTCATAAAAATTTTAAATGATAAAAACATCTGTTTTTGTTAATTGAAGTTTTGACATAGAAATTGATTGCATGCAATAAGAACGCGAGCCGAACTTTTGAGACTAAAATTATTTTTTTAAAAAAGGAAAGATAAAAAATATAAAGAGAAACAATTTACTATTTTTCATAATCCAAAAAATATCTTTAAATTATTTTCAAAGACTTTAAAAAAACAAAACATTTTTCGGTTAAAAAAAAAAAGAATTTTTTTCGCCGTTGTTTTAGTGACTGTTGTTGACAATTACAATAATAGTGCGACGTAGGGAAACCCAATAAAAATAACTCGATCGATATCCTTATAAAAAAGAACAGTGGATAATAATCACCCAAAACAGTAGAAGATGAAAATTGCAATGTATATTTACCTTTAGAACTAATAAATAAAAGATGAATAAAAGAAAAACCCGTCCACCAAAATGAAGACCTGGGCTCAACTACACAACAATACTCCATATTTTTCTGTTCTGTTACCCTTTTTACCTTTATGTAGAGAAGAGCGCTTGTTTCGCAAGGAGAGATAATTGATTAATTTTTCACTTCGTTTTCTTTTGGAAAAGAACTTGATGAACCCACTTCTGATTTTAAAGAATCATAAGGACTTTAGTTCTGTGTATTTTAGATTATACTAAAAAAACAAAAATGATAAATATAAACTGAGTAAGAATTAGTAATTTCAGCAGTAGATGAGATAAATTTTAATTTATTTACCACTTCCAACAAAGCTGGAAGAGGTATTTGTATTCAAATGTTCAAAAATGTTCAAATGTTATGCTTCTCCCTTTATTTATTTAGTCCCCCCCCCATGTCTCAAAAAGTTCTCAATGAATTTCAATGACATTTTGTGGAAGAGTGGGCTATGGTCTAAGGAAGAATTGATTAAATTTTGGGTGGATCTAGGATTTTTTTACTGTTACTTCCCCTGCATCGTAGCTATATGTCCACGCACATTATCTCCAAAAGTGCTCAATGAAGTTCAATGACATTTTCTGGAAGGGTAAGCTATGGCTCAAAGAAGAATTGGTTAAATTTTGGGGCGATTGGGAGATATTTTGAAATTTTATTTTATACATTTATAATTTCACTCATATTTGTCCAGACAATATCTCCAAAAGTTCTCATTGACATTCTATCGAATAGTGGGCTATGGGCTAAGGTAGAATTGATTAAATTTTGGGGCGGCTCCAGGGATTTTTACAGTTGCCTCCCCCGCATCGTAGTTATATATTAACTGATTTTCCTTCAGTTTTTAGTGACAATGGCGTTGACAGAGGTATGCACTCTCTGAGTACTTTCTAGTTTAGTATGTAATTACATAACTAAATTTGTGTTTTTGTTAACCAGACATTTTTTCAGTTCCTAGGTTTATTTTCCTAAAGTTACACAATCTCTAGTGTGTCAGCATCAATATTTCTTCTTTATCTTGTTTTTTGATAGATTAAAAGTGGATATGATAAGATGAAATTATATAATAAAGATCAATATGGGTGATGATCAGAAAATCACACTCAAACAGTTTTTAGTGACAATGGCTTTTCAATAATATTTTATGGAAGGGTGACCCACAGGGTTAAGAAAGAAGTGATTAAATTTTAGGATGGATCCAGTAATTTGTTTACAGTTACTTCCTCTGCATCGTACTCTCAATATTTCCAAAAGTGCACAAGGCTTTCTAGTTTTAATACTGTCTTCTTCTTTTACAAATTGGTCACAACTCCTACTTTACCACGAAATGATGACCTCCAAAAAGCATCCAAACAAGTATGCTGTGCAGAACAGGATTTTTCAAAGTACGGGTCCTGACCCCTTACTGGGTCGCAAGGTCCTACTGACTGGGTCACAGGTTCACAATGAAGAAATGAATAAATAAAGAGTAAGTGAGAAATATATTGGTGACACTGAAATAATTAAGATTAGAAATATGAATCATCTAATAATCTTATTATTACCTTTGTCATCAATAATTTGCTTGCAACATGTTATTAAGAGTTTGTAGTTTTTGTGTCATCTTACAAGTCAGAATTCAGTCAGATTTCACCAAAATGCTCATGTGAACATTGTATGTGTTTATGTATGTATGTATCATACTGGTAAGAAAATTATATATCATATTACGTTTCTGTTTATGCAAAATGAGGGTGCTAGTACTATGTATGTGTATATGATATATGTTCGAGGGTCATAAGGTTATTGTATGAAATTGGGTCGCAAACGTTTGTGTTTGTTTTATATTGTATTTAGACATTTTTTTATAAACTTTGTGTTAAATAACTTTGCCAAACATGAGTTTAGTTATGGTTAGTGGTGACATGTTTTGATGGCATGAGTAAACTAGTTATTATTATATGTAAGAACCCACTTTCATTTTTTAGAATTAAATACGCATCTGCGGATCTAAATAATCAGACATATAAGAAACTGGGGCAGTAGATCAGAAAAATTTAATCATGGGTAGAAGCTGATTTTATTAATATATTTGGGTAAAAAAGAGAAAGATCAACTTCTTTGGCTGTTATATGAAGATAAGAAAGTTATATCTCTATTAGTTAGCAGCTGGCAGGCATTTGTTTTATAAAAAATGTTGATCCACTGTACACCAGCCCTAGTACCCAGTGAATCAGCATAAGATTGAATGATTCAAAGAAGTCCCAGAGTGAAACAACAACATGTTTATTAAAGTTTTGTTGAATTGTAGACTATGTTACAAAAAATCTCTCCAACATTCACTGGCAAAACTTAGGCACACTAAAGAAATATGTAACACAAAACCACATTCACAGTGCTAAAATCAATTTAAGAAAAGAAAAAAGAATGATACAAAAGTAAAATCAAAATGCACTTTTAGTTTCCTTGTAAACTACATTAAATGAATAGACATAATCAATTTTAATTAAAAGAATTGAAGTGGCTCAGTCCCAGAAGTGTTCCACTGTGTCCCGATTCACTGTGCCCAACACATACCATTGAGAAAGATAACCCTACATCTTTCTAAAGAGCAAGCTCAGTTATTGCAGTTTGGACAAGAAATAATTCTAAAACAATCTTAATTTCACCTCATATAGTACAATTAGAAAATTCTGAATAGTTGTGGCTCTATAACAAAAATTAGAGTACCTCTGAATATTAATTTTGGTTTAAAATTAGGTCCCTGTACAGAGATGCTCAAGAAGGCAAGTCTTTCAAAAAAATAGATGGCAGATATGTTGACTTGAGAAGATGAAGTAGCAGTTGTACTGTTGTGTATTCGCATTTGTACAAAATCATCATGATTCACTGTCCCTCGTGATCCACTGTGTCCTGGTTTCCTTACCTACTATTGGGAAATATAGGTACTTATTATTGTGCTATATAAGTATTATGTAATATAGGTATTACTATGCAACTTGTTGATCCCCGTGAAAAAAAACGGATATAAAATTCACGGATATATTTTAATTTCTATGAAATGATTTATCTTATAAAAGAAACTCCTGAACTCGTTTCAATGGGAGAGTCTATTGGTTCAAATGGTGGGTAGGAGATATTTTTATCCGCAAAATTGTTACCTTCAAGTGGAAGAGTCCAATGTTATGGATAGAGAAACAGAAACGGTCACACAGCTCATTATATAGGAAGATATAGGCACTTGTTATCATGCAATATATTAACTTATTATTATGCAATGCAGGGACTTATTATTATGTAATATATGTGTTTATTGTCAAATAGTATAAATACTTGCTATTATGTAACATAGGTACTTATACGTATTGCTGGTGATGCATTCCTAGAGGAGAGGGCGTAAAATCAATAAAAGATGAAGATGATCTACTTAAACCGTTCACTCGGGGCCTTAAGATGACTCAATGACTTGACCTTTGGTTTTAGTTTTTTTCTTTCTTTCTTTTTACTTTTCTTTTCTATTACAAAGATAGGTTTCTTTCAGTTTTCAATTTGGTCTGCCTGGCTATGTATGTTTCAACATTTACTCCTTATTATGTCTAGAAAAAAATGTTTTTTTTGTTTTTTGAAAATTCACCCCATAATAGGTTTTTAGTGGGGGGGGGCGGTTCAATTTGCAATGTAAGTTTATGCTAAATTGATCAATAGCTTGGTTTTTGAAAATTCAGATTTTTTTTTAGTGATCACTACCCAACAAAATGCGAGAGAAGTAACTTATTTATTGAGTACCCCTTTTTCCAATTTTTTAATATGTATCATGGCATGCTGCCAAAAGATATTGGTCACGTCTTATGTAAATAGTATTTACTAAATACTATTTACATAAGACATGTTTACCTTGGAGTTTTTAGATGTGTCCAACACATCTCTATTAGATGCTTTTCGGTGGGTCAGTCGGTCGGTTCCATTTATATAAACAACAGAAAGAGGAAGTAAGGGCATATATATAATATAATGTCAAGAAGAGAATGTGTGATGTCATTAAAAGAACACCTATTCTAATCAATAGATGACATATCAAGCGTTTATTCCGTACAGTGTTGCCAAGTATCGTTTGTTATTAATAGCTAAAACTGTCTTAAAAAATGGCTGAACTTTACAATTTCCAGTTAACTTTATTGCTAAAAAAGTTATATATACTCATTTAAAGTCCACTTATCAAATAAAATAACCATATACTAAGACTCCAGAACAAATTATTGATAAAAAATTGTATACTTTCATTTAAACTTACTAATTGTTTTTTTTAATAGCCAGATTTTTGGGTGAACTATCCTCGCCCTCCTCTTCCTGCTACTACTACCACAAATAGTAATGCTACTACTACTTCATTTAGAATCGCTTTGAAATCGGAAATCACAGATATGGACGTAGGAAATCACAGATATGGACTTAAGGATGGTGGATGCATCATTGAAATTATGGTTCTTGTTTTTTATACATATTCATTAGAATTCTACTTCTATTTAAATTAATTCTTTTTTAATTAAATAAACTTTAAATTCCCTTTGAATTTTACCAATATTAATTTGACTTCTTAATTTATTACACAAATTGAATTAATTATGGCATTATTGTCAATCGGTGTAAATTCAGGGCAGTCTGTACTTACTTATTGTAAATTCTGACGTGTCCTTTTGTGTCTTGTGATGTGAACTATTATTTAGCAAATGTCATTTTATAAGTTTTGACATTAAAAATATTTTGTTTTTACAGTGAAGCCTGTGTAGTGACCATTATTACACTTCAGAGACAAGAAGTTAAATAACAAAAGTAGTTTTTACAAACAGATTGGACCATGGAATTTCTACAGATTCTGGCAACACGGGCAGTCACCCAAACTAAGACAAACAATTGGCAATGGAAATTTACCTGATTATTGTAAAAAAGCTTTTTATTCCTATATAGTGGAGCCGCTTAGCTGAAAATCTCAATCCAATTGTGCATTTTGTAATAAAAGCATAGAATTTGGTACATTTATAGCCAAAGGCATACCAAAAATATTTGGATATGGTGCCATCATGAATTTTCAATATTTCACCCATGGCAGCTATTTCAAAATGGCTTCCAGTGACAATTGTATTTAGATCAATTTTCCTATCAGCAATGGATATAATATGATATTGAGGACATAATTAGTTGAATTTATTTACCATAGATAGTTTTGAGGAATTGCGATTTGGATAATACATGCAAGTCATTGAAAATTCAAGATGGCTGCCATGATTGGTATGAACATTGTAATTGCAATAAAGTTGCATAAACTAGTTTGATATGGATGATCTCAGTGATGATTGTGGTGGTGGTGGTGGTGATGATGATTGTGGTGGTGATCCTGGTGATAGTGGTGATGATGGTGGATGTCATCATCATCATGAACACCACCACAATCATCACCACTGCCATCATCACCGTCATCACCACCACATCATCATCACTACCACCATCACCACTACCACCATCATCACCACCACAACCACTATCACACCCACTTCCACCACCACCATCACCATAATCATCACCATCACCACCATGATCAGTATCATCAGCCTTATCTACACAGTGAAGGTAGTTGTGATGTTGATACCAGCATCTGATCCACACATGGCGGCCATCTTGAATTCTGAGATAGAGGGAAGCTTCTGGGTAATTCTAAAGTTCCAATTTCAAATTCTACATCATAAAAATGTCTGATTTGACACCAAGATCATCCATATCAGACTAGTTTACACAACTTTATTGCAATTACAATGTTCATACCAGTCATGGCGGCCATCTTAAATTTTCAATGACTTGCATGTATTATCCAAACGATAATTCCCCAAAACTATGTATGGATAATAAATTAAACTAATTATGTCCTCAATATCATAATACATTCATTGCTGATAGGAAAATTGAAACAGTTGTCACTGGCAGCCATTTTGAAATGGCTGCCATGGGTGATATTTTGAAAACTCATGATGACTCTATATTCAAAACCTTTGTAATGTACCAAATCTTACGCTTTTATCACAAAATGCACAATTATTTGGCTAAGTGGCCCCACTAATATATTTATTTTTCTCACTGTAAAACATAAATAAACTAAAAAGCACTCAGAGAATGCATACCCCTGGATCAGTTCTTCCTTTGCCTATTGTCCACCCTTCCAGAAAATATGAATAAAATTCATTGAGAACTTTTGGTGATTTTGTGTGGACAGTCATGAGCAAATAACAGGACTGGAAAAAAAATTGGCGATATTATGTGTTTTGGACAGATAACTAAGACTTAGGGGAGTTAATTGTGCATGGATCCGCTCCAAAATCTAATCAGTTCATCGTTTGCCTATTGTCCACCCCTCAAGAAATTCTGAATGAAATTCATTTAGAACATTTGGAGATATTGTGTGGACAGTCATGAGCATATAACAGATGAACCAACAAACCAACAAACAGACGCGATCAAAAACACATACCTCATTTCAACTTCATTGATGGTAGTAAATAAATAAGATAATACTATACTTTAAAGGGCACCAAAATTCAGCTTGACCCGGGGTACCAGGAACCTTAGGGCTTGTAATGGATACATATCACATATGTATTTTGAACTAAAACAAACACACTCCGGTCAATGAGTGAAATAATTGATATTCCTGAATTTATTTCTCAGCTTACAGATAACTGATTCATACAACATGAAAATATCCACTTGAATTGTAATTCGATACGCATTGCAGACTAAATGTCTAGGAAGAGACTTCTACCTTGTCTATCCCTTTTAACTTTTTTTTATTCTATTAAGAAAGTAGTAAACCAAACTTTTAAAAACAAATTCTTCTTCTCTATAGATGAAACTAACCTTATTGATAACATGCATTCTATAATAAATACATTTCTTATTATGTTACATCTGTGTTATGCATCTTTATTCCACTGCAATGTTAAAAGTGCATCCCTGCATTGTATGGATTATTCCTTTTACTACTGCAGGAAGAAACGGAAACAGAAAGACACAATGAATCCTTCTTCGTGCACATCACAAACCATAGCTTTTCTACATCTCTCTATCATCAGCACCTTAACACACAGTCAGTAGCTATTACTCTGTCTATATTTATCACAGCAATCAAACCCGTAACACTATTATTGCTACTACTACGGCTATCAGCTTACTCTACAATCATTTGTTTATATTGTAAACTTTGTGTTCCAAACTAAGTCAGATATTTTTAATATTAATATAATAGCATCGCTTATTATAGGCTGGCCCCTGTGTCCAGCTATTTATAAATTAAAATTCACAAAATGAATGAAAAAGAAAAGAAAGAAAGAACTGTGACAATAAACCAAGAAGCAAACTGAAAACAAAGATTCAAAATTTATTTCCACAAAATTCACAAATGTCCAAAGCGAATGTGTTCATTGCGTAGCAAAAAACATTTTTAGTATTTTTTAATCAAGTGCACATAACTGTAAATTTTAATAAGCAAAATGGAAACTTTTAAAGTGAGTATACATGTGAAAGTTCAAAACTTGTGGATAAATTCGAGCTCTACCTCTGCCAACAAAGCTATATGCATTCATTCATGTTTGTCTGTTTGTCCATAGAATATCTCCAAAGGTTCTCAATATGAACTGATTTTCATTCAGTTTTTAGTTAGTGTATGGCATTGGCAGAGGTATGCACTCTCTGAATACTTTCTAGTTAATTTAGTATTAACTTAGTTAAAAACAAAAAGGCAAGGAAAGTTTGAGGGTTTAGCTTATAATTTGTATCTTGAAATTAGAAAAGTGCTTCAGATAAAAGCTATTGTAAAGTGAAACTTGAAAATTTATGACCTGACATACAATATTAAATTTTAGGTGTGGATCCAGGGATAGGTATGGGGGTCCAGGGTGTTGGACAAAGCTCGATTAAATTTTATTTTAAATATCAAGATAAAACATTTTTATAAATAAAAAAACCCAAATAATCCCAAATAATCATAAATTAACCTTAAAAACAATTTATTATTTTGTTGTTCATCTAATATAAGTAAGATATCTTCCGTCTTATTCTTTATAAAGTTTTTATTTACTGGTTTTGTTGTAAATCTCTTTGAATCATTTTTTACTTTACTCTTTTGTCAATTCTAGTGCTAAAAAGCTATGACTCTAATGTAAGTGAAAAATACCGGATCACATATTACTTTCTTGTTTTTTTGTTCGCCTTTTCACATATTTATTTGTAAAAATCAAATATTTCCTTTGGGACCGCTTATTTTGCTGCAATCATTTGACATATTTTTTTCACTCTGTTTTATATTGCAAATGTTTTTCAAGCCTTTGGATGGCATTAATAATACTTTGGAAGTTATAGAAAATCATTTTATATAGTAAGAGCTGTGTCTGTCACACTAATAGTATCAATGGCAGCCATGAGGCCCTATCTCTTCCTACCCTCTTATTAAACTACCCAACTTTCTTTCCACCCCTCTCCCTTCCTACCATGTCTGTCACACTTATAGAATCAGTAGCAGCTATTAGCCGAGCCTGTTGTTGTACACTTATGATGACCATCAGCAAAGCAATCCTAATCCTAACCCTATAACACTCAGAGTCTCTAGTCTTTATTATTAAAGTGAATTAGATAAAAAAGGAAATTGACACATAAGCAACAGTAGCAGCAGTAGTAGTTATATTACCAGTAGCCAGCGAACACTTGTACACACACAGAAGAACTTGCTTCGCACAAGCCAATTTTGTGTTCATGTTTACATTACCTTTTCCTCTCTTTCATTTTGTTATGTGACAGACAGATTAACACGTTGCAAGTTATAATATAGATTACAGCATAATTCTTTTTTAAATATTCGTTTTATACAATAGTCGACAAGAACTATTAATGCTTCATAAACAAACTTTGAATGAGTGTAGTAAACAAGTTGCTAAATGACTTTAGCCTCTTGAAAGCATCAACCCTGGGAAGATCACTAAATGTATGCAATGATCTCTTCTTGGAAGTTTTATGCACTACAAACAAAAAAAACATTAGCCAAAGAGACGGAAGATGGTGACAAGGTGATGGTGTTGTATATTATGGGATATATTGTGTTAGAAACAAATATAAATGTACGCTTAACTAAATTGGGAGAAGGGAACCAGTTTATTTTATGCTCAAACCTAAAATTCAAAATATCTGTATAAACTGTGAACAGTGGTTGATTAACCATTAGGTTGGTAGGCCTAGGGGCCCAATAGGGAGGGGGACTTAGAGGGGGCCTTATGGCCTTAGAACAAAAAAAAATGGTTCAATTGAGTATACAAAAATGCGGAATGGGACTATTTGGCGAAGCCAATTTGTCTTGGCCGTTCTGGCATGATTGTTTAGGCATCATCTAATTTGGCGTAAGCCCATTTGGTGACTGACGTTTTAGCTTAGGTAAAGAAATTGTTGATTGAGTCATCATCACCCAAAGCTGAAACTTTAAAAAGCCTTAAAACTGTAAATTTAATTTTATTGAAAAAAAAATTTTTTTCACTTCTATTTAAGACAGAGTTTTTTTTAGCCATATTTATTAGTTTCAGTTTCTTTGCTCAATATGAGTTTGAAAACAAACAAACTATATTATTTATTTATTACAAAATTAAATTATTTTCAGGTACTAAATACAGTCAGTACTGCGAACACAAAATATAATTTGATTTTTATAATAAATAAATAATATAGTTTGTTTGTTTCCAAACTCATGAATAAGTTATCAAGCAAAAAAACTGTAGCTATCTAACAACAATAATTTTAATTTTTGTAAATAATTATTTCAATTTTTGTAATAAATTAAAAAAGTCGAATGAATATTAGTGAAATTGAAGGTAATTTAAGGTTGATTCAATTAAAATAGAATTAATTTAAATAGAAGTAAATTCTAATAAATAGAGGAGGGCAGTGATACTTCGGAGAGTGGGATAGGTCGGACATTGCATTTCCTGAAAAAAGTATGGGACCTAGAGCAGTGTGATCTTGCATGAAAATCAGAGAGTTTGTTTAGATTGTCCATGAGGAATTTCAAAACAACAAGAACAGAACTTCTTTGAGAACTTTGAGTGTAGCCATTATTTTATCATATTGTGGGGAGATAGGTCGGACAGTTAAGCAGAGGGATAGTTTTTCAGTATCCAAACCATCTCGCCACTATTACAAAGTTATGACCTTTATAAAATGATAATACTACTTCCTTTAAGTAATTATATTATATTATCAACTCAGAGTAAAACACAACTCCTAATAGCCATCATGGAATATATATTTATATATTTGTATGTATTTATCTGTACTCTATAACAATAAATATGGTGATGATGATAATGATGATTCACCAGTCATTATGGGAAGGAAATACAAAAAAAGGACCAATAGGGAAAGGGATGAATCTGCTCTGAAAGATGCTTTTGGGGAAGTTAAGTCAAATGGAAGTTCAGTAAGGAATGCTGCTGATAAATATGGCATCCCAAGAAGCACACTTATGGACTACTTGTCAAGGGACTAAAAAGAGGGTCAGGGATTTAAACTAGCCACTTTTTCTGTTCTGCAAGTCCTAATACATGATATTGAGAGAGAGCTGGCTGATTATCTAAAACATATTTCATGGTTTAACAACAAAGATAACAACAAAGATAGCAACAAAGATCACAAAACAACTGGAATATGAATATTGAATATACTTGAAATAGGCTTTATTTGACAGCAGTTAATTGCGTCATTAAACCAGCTTCAGTGTAGTTGGGCTGATAAGAAATAAGAACTAATAAGAAAAATGGTAGTTAAATTTGGTATGTCCAATATCAGAATAAAGATTATTTTTTTAAATATTGATATTCTCGGATGTCACCATCTTTTCAATTAGGCTGTCCCATGCGTTTGCCACTCTTGCCTAGAGGAAATTTTTTCTAACACCAGTGGAGGTCTGAATTTGTAGTTTGTGGCTGTGTCCTCTGATTTTACTGCAGATAGATGAAGTCAGCATTTTCTTATCATGGCAGTTTGAGCAATGAACGTCAGTATCCACTCTATGTATGTTGTTCCAGATTCTATAGACCTCTAGTAGGTCAGCACGTTTTCTTCTGTATTCAAGGGTCTCTAGATTAAGTTGTTTTAATCTTTCAGTGTAGGATATATCTCCCAATCTCGGAATGATCTTGTTGGCTCTCCTCTGAACTCTTTCTATGGCATCTGAGTTGTACTTCAGGTTAGGAGACCATATGCAGTTGCTAACAACATTAAAGTTACCTGATTTTTGTACTTTGTACTTTAGGATTATAAAATTTGAAATGATTAAATTTATGTTTTTAGCCAATCCAACTCAATTAATTTCAAGAATATGCCAATTAATACATGTGGCTGAACTATCCCACCCCTGTGTCCAAACTATTACCACTAGGTGGGATAGTTCGGATGATTTACAAACTTGTGTTTTGTTAACTGTAGCTTAAAATTGGAAGGAGTTAAGGATTTTATACTATCTGTCTGAAAAGCCAAATGATAAGGCTACATTTTAACATCAACATAATTACACTACTGCTTAAACCTGATTTTTTAGTATCATCGCCGTCCCCTATGAGGTAAACATGTCTTAGAAATAGAATATTTAATATAGAATATAATAGAAATTAAATAGAACTGAAAAGTCTATTATTATTAATAAGTGAATGTCAAAATGTAAGGTTTTATTTAATGTAAAATTGCTCAAAATCTATATCTGTTTTGTTTTAAATAAAATTTAAAAAATCCATTGAATGTTAATAAAAATTAAAGGTAAATTAGTTTTTGTTTTCAATTAAATCGTGAGCAATTCAAAACGTTCACTTTATTGTTTAATTTACTCCACCAAACAAACTGAAATATGAGAGTAAATTTAAATAAAAACCGTTGTGTAATTTTTTCTAACTAAAGTTTTATTTACAGCACAAAAATATTTTTTTAATAAAGTTAAATTTACAGTTTTAAGGCTTTTAAAGTTACTTTTGAATGATGATGAATCACTCAACATTTTTTTCCTAACGCCAAAATGCCAGTCCCCAAATAGGCTCAAGCCCAAATAGGCTTGATGCCTTAACGCTCACACCAGAATGCCCACGCCAAATTGGCTTCGCAAATAGTACCAAAACTCACAAAAATGGTATTATTGAGTGTACCAAAAATGGTTTTATTTTGGATGATATATCAGTAATTTCACATATATTTTTACATATCTGGAACGTGGAATATTAAAAATGATATTTCTAAATTTTGACTCCCAACATGTAAACGTTGCTTTTAGGAATTTGTATTGCAGCATGTACTACATTCTGCATAGTACAACGATATAAGTTATTTAACGTGACTTAGCATCTATTCAACAAAGCATGAGGCGAGGGGTACAAGGCCAGGGGGAGCCTTACTAAAGTTCAGCCTATGGATTCCGGTGGTAGATAATTCATCACTAACTGTGAATGTTGGCCGGTTTGATCTCTTTTTTCAAAGAAACCTGAAAATAGTTATTCTTTTTTATAAAATAGAATATTCCAGACTTCTTTGTCAGAAGAGTGAAGTTCTTTAGCTGTTACTAACATTGCAGTACAGCAATACCCTGCTTAGGGCTTCCCCTCTAATGCTGATTCACTACAGCGCTCTTTTTCAAATATCTTTTGTATTAAATTTATTAATGTTAAATTTCTGAAATAAATAATGATAAAAGACAGCATCATAGACAGTCTCCAATATAACTGTATATTGTACACTTTGGTTAATATGCATGAAAATAAAGACATACACAATAATTTATCATGTAGCGATATACATTGACACCTGAAAGTAACTACCAGATGAGATAGAGAGCACTAATCCATTCCATCTTGTTGAAGCTCAACAACGATATATATTTTAAATTCATTGCTGGCACAATATTTTCGGTGGGATAGCACTACATACATTATGATAATAATTGTATACTAACATGTAAGAAACTATGAAGCTCTATTTATGCTATTGCTATGTTATAATGACCCTGTATAGTGCTGTTTCACTTAGCGCTGCATTTTTTAGTAATGTCTCTAGAGTGCTAACCAAGGAATTAATGTATTGACTTTCATGGACTTATTCTCACAACTGGCTTCCAAAGAAAGGTACACAGTAGACAGATTGACTGTAAAGACGTACTCCCTCCAAGAAATTTGGTATGTCACTAAAGTACTTAAGAGAAAACAGGTGATCAGCTGTTGGCAAGGAAGTGTAAGATTCAATTTCATTGCGTTGTTTTTGCCACATGCCAATAGCCAGTGCATAAACATTGGCCACTCTCTTTAGCCGATCAGAAGCGACACGGACCTTTGAGCCGCAATTTGAGTAGCCATCAGTGAGGATCAGGACGTCTTTTATAGATTCTAAATCTGAGCGCATACCTGAAATTAAAAAAAAAGATGAACAGATAAAGTCACACTTATCTTTTTATGTCATTTGATTTTTATGAATAATATGAACAATAAATAATAATAATAATAATATATATGAAAATAATATACATATACCTATTACTACGTATAAAGCTGGCACTTGTTTGCTTGTTTGTATGTGTCTTATGGCCATCCAAATAGCTGAACCCTTGGAACTGAAAATTTGTCCATGAGGGTAACTTGACTCCAGCATGAGCATGGGATAGGTGGTGTTGACCTTCGAGGTCCCTAGAGGTCAATTTAGGGTCAAATCTGCTATTTCCAGCCAAAAATTGGACATTTTTAAGCGACACCGCATAAACCGGAAAAGCTCTTATTTTAGGCGTTTTTCTAAACATTTATTTCTAAAAAATATCAGTGGATGTGCTAGTGGCCGAACAGTTTGCAGCATGGAAAATGAATTTGGCAGGTCGAGTTCAAACTCTGACTTAGATAATCTGCATTCACTTGGCACTAATACCCTTGGGAAAAGGCATGAATAGGAATAAATGATGCAATTGACATCCAGCAAATTACATTGCTACTAAGATACAACATAAGCAATGCTACACAGTAAATACTTTTATTATTGAAGGAATTGTGTAATAATATTTGAAAACACACAAACAAAAAGTATTAATATAGTAACAACATACCACAAAACAATTGAATATTTTTGTTCATTGGGTGAAATGAGTGACGCCACTTCAGATGCTTGTTGCCTCTTAGTCAATTTAACATATCTCAAACCTCGGAGAACTTTGAAGTCCATCCATAACAGAGAAACCTGTGATATGTGAAGCCTGGATGAAGATGGCTGAAGCTGTAGCCAGCGCAAAGGCACTACTTATCAATTATGTACTGAATAAAAAGTGCTGGAAAACATTTTGAGAAATTAAAAGAAGAGACAATTCTACCTTGTTCAGGCTGCAGCATCACTACCCTGGCATAGTTGAATGCGTCTCCAGTACAGGTGGAGCCACTGTTCTTGGGAATATGGCGAATATTGTTCACCACTTCTTCAACCAAGAAACTTTTGTTGAATGAAAAATCCTCGTAGACAAAATCTGAATAATGAATGGCAGCAACTCGATTGTCCTGGAAAGATCGACCAATGTCTCCACAAATTAATTTCACCACCTGAAAAATAAAAATAGATAAATAGAAGAAAACAAAATAAAATCTTTTTTCCTTCTTTGCTTCTACTTCAAAACAAGAAGCTGCTCTGCTGACTCATTATTCTTATTACCACTTCTCACCTATTCCACCACTGCTAGATACATTCCCTTTGCAAGAGTAAATCAAGTTCACAATGACCAAACCTGCCAACTCTTCACGTCTTGTGTAGGGTTCTTTTTTTTAGCAATTGCCCAGGTCTGTCAGCCCCACTACAGTCCAGATTTGGCTCCCTGCTACTTCTGGCCTTTCCCAAAGCTAAAATAGCTATTGAATTAGAGATTTCAGACTGTCGACAAAATTAAGGAGAATGCGACGAGGCAGCTGATGGCGATTCTGAAAGAGGACTTTGCAGACTGTTTTGAAAATTGGAAGGGGCGCTGGGATTAAGTTCTTGAAGATCTGAAGGGAGTACATTGAAGGGGACTAAGGTGCTATTACCCTAAGTAGGCTAATTTTTTTGTCAATATTAAATGGCTGGATACTTTCTGGACATTCCTTGTATATTGGCTTGTTTACTGACAAACCAATATAGTATGGCAACAGGATGGCTAAAGGACAAGGATATTTGTGCAGGGGGGGGGGGCTTAAAACAGCTTTGCACAGCCTTATAAAATTCCTCTTGGAGACCCAGGATGTATGTATCTGTGTTACAAGGTTAAAGAAACTCATCTGCTTTTACATTCTTTTATGTAGTAAACTGCTGATATCAGCAATACAGTGCAATGGGGAGGTGCTGCAAGGAGGCAGAATCCCCAGGACTAGACTTGCCTTGTTTATGTTGCATCCCGCCAAAAACGAGAACACTACAAAGGAACAGATACTACACTAGCATCCGGGTAGCTGCACTCTGAGCCTAGGCACAAGTGACGATACATATATAAATAATCCCTTCATTTTTGATGGGTGTTATGCTAGTTCTAATATAAATGAGACCCAACCATAATTTTATGACATTGGACATAAAACTAATGGGAAATAATTACAATTTAGCAATTGAACTGTTTTTCTCACTAACTATTAATCACCACTACCCACAACACTGGTTTATTGTTGGGTTATTCATGTGTTCTGACATTTATATGTATCTATGTATCTATCTATGTATCTGGACTTTGCCCAGCCCTAACCGTTCATAGTAGAAACTTGAAATTTTGAACACACACACTCCCCTCAATGAGTAGGGAAACATTTTTTTAGCCCCCCCCCATAATATGTTTTTAAATGCGGGGGTTCAATATGCAATATAAGTTTATGCTAAATTGGTCACTAGTTTGTGCCCGCTTGTTTTTTTTAATTGATCATCCTCAACACATCATATAAAATGCGATAAATTAAACAATACAAAAAAAATCCACGTGATTTGCAACTGAATAATAACAATGTGGGGACTGCATTTGCGCTCACGTCTATCTATACAATAGGAGAGGGAGATAGGGAAAAGACAAGGGAGATAGCTTTATGGGATTAAAAATGCGCAAATTCGTCGTCCAATTGAAAATAAGTAGATTTCCAAATATCACTGTTGCAAAAGCAAAGTTTGAAGGGAATAATAGCCATTTTACATATTTTTTTTAGACATAATCAGAAAATAACACTTATTACCAAGGAACAAAAAATAAAAGGAAAGGAAAAAGAAGTTGCACGGTGTTATCTATATTATACTAAAAGCCTGATCCTGTTTATTTGTAATCTCTAAGTAGCCGAAACGATGCATTGTAGCCAGAGGTATTGAATTAAGATACCCCTAAAATGCGATAAATTAAAGAATGCACGTGATTTGCAACTGAATAATAACAATGTGGGGACTGCGTTTGCACTCACGTCTATCTATACAATAGTAGAGGGAGATAACTATTAAATACTAATTATAAAGTAGTCTCCCTTCTTTAATTATTTATTTTCAAATGCGTAAAAAGTCATGGTCATTCTGGTCACATCAGATTGCACTAATTTTCTCTCATAAGGTGACCCACTGGGTCATAGGGATGTCTAGTAAAAATCTAAAACCTATTTGTGACTTTTGGCACAGCCTGTATTATACCTCGGCCATTGCTTGCTTGCTTTGCTCAAATTCCGCGGGGGAGACGCTTCCAGAAGAGTCAATAATGATTAAAAGATCCCTTGGTAGAATTCTTTCACCGCCACGTTCACCACTGTCGGCATAAGTCATTCGTCTTCTGTTGGTAACAAAAGTCTGGGCGAAGTGTTGGGCCGTCTGATTTACGGTGGGATGTTCTCCTGAAAATCAAGAAAAATTCGTTTTTATTAAAATGTTTAATATTATCTATAAATTTGAGAAAATTCATTAACATTCCAACTTATGTTCAGACAATTGAATCTCTTCTTCTCATCTTTGATGTTGACAACACAACGTTTTGGCCGATCCATTCTTTAGAACTGGTCAGATGTATAATTAGAGAAAAGGGACAAACTTTTTTTTCATCCATTTTCCCCCTAAGAGTAAAAAATGGTTTGCCTCTTTTCATGAACGTTGCATTGACAACATCAAGAATAGGAAGAAGATTATACGATTGTCCAAATAAAGGTTGGAATGAACATTTTAAAATGTTGCTAAAAATAATCAAGATATTCTATTTCCCCCCTCATTTCCTTTATCTTTTATACTTATTACATAAACTAGTATAGTACCTGTCAAAAATGATGGGAATGTTTACATATGGATAAATGATATAAATATATATTTTAGTATAAATGTATGTATTGCAATAATTCTTCATATTCTGAATGTAAACAAAAACGGTGGAGTCAGGGCAGTCAATGCAGGCAAGTGAGTAAAGCTGTAATCAACAGTAGCCGTTCCAGCTGCACCTGCTGCTTGGTCGGTTGCTACTTGTAACTTAGTTTCACCCAATATTCATTCAGCGTAAGGTTGGCTTAGTGGATATCCCATATGCCTGCTAATCTCCCCAAAGGGAAGTGCCGGGGCAACTAGACAATCTTTGTCTCTACCTACAACTCCACCTTGTGTCACATTCCTCTTCGTGGGGAAGTGGATAAGTACCCATTACTACTGTAGTGAATTCGATCCTCACTGGGTGTCCCACACTAGTGACTGTACCAGATTAAGCTAGCTTAGTAAATATCGACATTAGAAAGCTAGCCTCACAGATCATTACAGCTATAGTGACTTTGAGCCTCACTTGGTGCTCACATTAGTAGCCCTGTGCCAGATTAAGCTAAGCTTAGTAAATAAATACTGATACATTTTCATAGTCGAAAAACGTGTTCCTCAAATACAAACACATACCTCATGCGTTTCGGCCACGAAAAATATCGCTTAAAACATTTGCATCTTCAATTCGTCAGCATACATCTTCTATTCATAATTACCTTCCTAGCACATGTGCAGTAGCAGAAAGTGCAATGAGGAATTTATTCGACTCCCCACAAGTTTAATGTGGGGACCATCACGCGTATGTGTGAGTGGTTCCCTCTTTGGGATGTCTCAGACAGCAAGCAACGAACCTGACCCTACCCCTTTAAGTGTAATCTGGTGGTGCAAACTGGGGGGCGGGGCGGCTCCCCTGGAACTGGACTCATTATATACTTTTAAGGCCACAGAACGAATCCAGGGCCGCGGAGTATGCAGGAAGTGCAATGAAGATGTTTAGTATTATATAGATAGATTTTTCTTCTATTTAAGCGTTTACATACTTGTAAAATACTGTTATCCCTAACATGTAAAAGTGTGGTACTATGGACAGTTAGGGTGAGAGCCGAGCGATGTTAAAAACCTTGTAAGAGACCAGATGGCTTGTCTCTGGCCGTGACGTCAGCGGTGTGCTGGGTGTGGGGAGATTGTTGTCGTTGGAACTTTGGGGAAATTACGATAACGTGGTTGATGGATGTCGTGCCCTTTGAATTGTGGACAGTCAAGGTGAAAACCTGATGTTAAAAGCCAAGAAGGTAAGCCATATGGTTTGTATCTGACCATGACGTTGGCTGTGTGTGGGTGGAAATAACAATAATGAAAAATAATTTTGAAGATAAAATTAAAAGGTGAGAAGTGGATTGATTACAGACCCTAAGGACCGCCTTTTCGCCTATGCAGATTTAAACTGAAATCAGTCACACCTGGCAGGGGTGCTGTAGCCGGCCCCAAAAGATATTAGTAGGAGAATAAGGATTACCTGGGTAGAAGGAAGGATAGGCGGAGGGAAATCCCAAATTTGGAAAATCGCAAAAGTAAGCGATTTTGGAAAAGTCGACGAATTTTGGTGATTTATGTTTGATTATGGGGTAATTAATTACGATCCCCCATACCGTCGGCCCTCCTCTGGTTTGGAAGCGATTGTCATAAAAGTAGCGGGCTCAAGGCAAGGAGGAGAACGAAAAACGGAGAACGGAAAGAGAGAACGCAAGAAGTGAGAACGCAGAACGCAGAGTTCCCATTAGAACCCATACCGAGAGATGACCAGAAGCCAAATCTCTGACCGACCAACCCAGAAGTAGTGCAGCCTAAAGTTGAAGTCCAACATCGTCCAGTCGAAACCTCAAAGTACCAAACCTTAGAAGAAGCCTTTGAGAAACGTCTGCTTTGTTGCGAGTCGACAGCTGCTATACAATCTTCCAACCCAACCGAGGGTGCCACCCATATCACATTACCACTCAACCAAGTGGGAAGGGTTTCTTTTCTAAAAACCTTGTAACATTTACCGTAGTAAAAATTCTCTTATTGAATTTTAAACCAAGAAGTCGTTGTCTTTTCCGTAACATTTATTTTTCTTTGTGACACCTGCCAACCCAACATCCATTGATTCTTCAACCGTTTCCGAGACCAATCTCTGATCAGGAACACAACGTGGGGGAGTCACGTTTCGGACGCCGAAGCATCAAGACAGCTTATCACCGGTAGCAACGGTGTGTTCACGTTCACCCCGAAGCTCCGCGACCCGGCTGCAGACCAATTTTCGGATACCGGGAGTAAGGTAAGGGTCATAAAAGGACTTGTGGTCTTCAAATTCTATTTGTTAACAGAATTCGATTAAAAAAAATAAGTCAGTTGACCAACAAACACAATCTTTATTTTTTCAACTCAAGTGTCTTTCTTCTCTCCTTTAGGGTCTGATCAATTACTCCAAATTATCTAAAGGTTAACCCTGACCTTGCCCCATGTCCTGTCATTTTCTATATCTCGAGAACCGGTTGCGCAGCCTTGATGCAACTAGGCAACACGGGGGGACCCTACTGCGTGAACGGACACTCTCCCCTGGGGTTACTTAGTCGGCAGTGAAACGCCATTGAGTGTGCTTGTATACTATTTGACCGTCGCATTCAAAATGGCCGAGCCTGCCCATTCTTCGCGTCTCGTGTAGGTATTTTTTGCAAAACACCACCACACACAATACAGTCCAGATTTGGCCTCCTGCGACTTCGCCGTTGAAAGGAAGGAGATTTCAGGCCATAGACGAGATTAAGGAGAACGTGAGGAGATAGCTGATGGCGATACCGAAAGAGGACTTTTCAGACTGTTTTAAAAAGTAAACAGGGCGCTGGGATAAGTGTGTGATGTCACAAGGAAAGTATTTGAAGTAGACTAAGTCGCCATTGCCCGAAGTTAAGCAACGTGAAGCCTTATCAGTACATAGATGGGTGACCATTGGGGAATACCAGGTGCCATAAGCAGAACGAAGCTTCGACAGGCCTGGCAAGCCAGAAGTGGGTCTTACAAACAATTGCCCGTGTGTACCTAATCCTGAGACGCCTTCGGTGAGGGTATAGGCGGAGGACGACGATACATACATCGTAGTACATTTAATCGGGGCGTGTCACGTGACAGCAGTGAGTTTTCGTGATAATATTACTGTCTCATGTCAATCAAAACAAAATTAGTTTTGTTGATAATGCAACCATTTATTTTTAAACTCAAGATTTTTTCCTACCCTTTAGGGTCCGATCAATTACTTCAAATTATCTAAATATTATAAATACCAAATAGGATTACCAAAGACAAAGACCGTACACAGGGGCGTAGCTGAGGGGGTAGGGGTTGCTATTTGAAAACGCCCCCAATGGAGAGGGTCCACCAAAACCTTACAGATAACAGTTCACCTACTGCATTTCTACTGACAACTTTCAGTAAATGTTGGAGCCAAGCACCACCGGGGCCCCAACATCTCTAGCTATGCCTCTGGGGAAGTGATACCCCGTTTTCTGTTACTATTTTGGTATTAAGAAACATTAACAGGATTAACAAATCTTTAAATATAAGCTACACTTCTTTGTTACAAAAATGTGGGAGGTAATCCTATTTGGTATTTAGAATTAGATAATTTGGAGTAATTGATCAGACCCTAAAGAATAGAAGAAAGACACTTGAGTTTAAAAAAATAAAGATCGTGTTTGTTGGTCAACTGACCTATTTTTTAAAAGTTGAATACAGTTGTGATAATAATTTAGCTACTTTTAGCGACTATCAGCTATTTTAAGCCACCAAATTTATTCTGTTCGATTTTTGATCGATTTCAAGCAGGGATGTCCGTTTTGGGAACACTATTGTCCAAATTTGAGAAAACTGATCTGGCAACCCTGCCTCTAGACGGACAATAGTGTTCTCAAAATCGGACAAAATGGTCATCCCTGCTTGAAATCTGTCAAATTCGGACAGAAAAAATTGAATGCTAAAAATAGCTAATGGCTAGAAATGGCTAGATTAATATCACAATAATTAAAATAAATAGCTAGAAGTTGCAAAAAGCAGCCAGATCATTATCACAATAATTAAAATAATTAGCTAAAAGTAGCTAGATCATTATCACAATAATGAAAATAAGTAACTAGATTATTATCACAATAATGAAAATAAATAGCTAAAAGTGGCTAGAACTGACATCCGATATCTAAAAACAACAAAAAATATCTAAATTTAGATATAAAATATCTTAAGTTGGCAACGCTGAGTGGGGCCTTAAAATCGGACAATTTTGGATGTCCACTTCTTAAAATTTTAAATTGCACATCAGGGCTAAAAGAGGACACAATGTCCGAAATCGAACAAACCTGGCAACCCTGGTACTGGGTTACAGGGCACCAGCAGCAGGGAGTAATCCCACAAGGACATTAGTGCGAAGTGAACACAAATTTCCTCTGCAAGAATTTGAACTCGGTTCGCTGATTCCATTTTCCGTGCTGTGGAAAACCTTAAATTATCAAAAGGTATAATACAAGAATCATAATACTTGTGTAAGACAACTTAACATATTATCAAGTGACCCCAACAGTTTGTTCTGTTTTTGTCGTTAGATGGTATTAGAAGCGTTTTAGTTTTAACTAACTTCATTCAAAATAATTCATTATTAACCCAATTATTAACCCTGATATATTTTCTTTACTCGAAGGGGGTACAAAGAGCTGAGAGGCCACACATATTCGGTAGAAGCAAATAGAAGTAGATTGAATATCATAAAAATCTTGTTTTAGCAATAGAGTGGTGGGACTTGGGAATAGATTACCGGAATATGTAGTGCTATCAACAGATGTAAATGATTTTAAGAAAGATTATGATGTTTATTGAAGTTTAAGACACTAGATAGTGTGTAAATATGATTGTTATGATGTGTGCTTGTATATACAAATTGTATATTTCACACTAAATAAAATGTTAAATTGCTTTTCATTGTATTATGGCAACTGTCATATCAGCGTGCATTTAAGAATGTCAGAATTGCCAATTTCTTTTATTTATTGATTCTAACATTGAAGAAGGAAGAAAATAAGCAACATTTTCGGCATATCATGCTTTATTTTATTTTAAGAAAGGTAAAAATGCAGCTCAAACACAAACATGATTTGTGCAGTTTATGGAGAAGTTACTATATGAATGAGCGAACACGTCAAAAGTGGTTTGCGAAGTTTCACTATGCTCCACGGTTGGGTACACACGTCGAGGTTGATAAAGTGATTAAAACAAGATATTACTTGAGAATAATCAACGTTGTACGACGCGAGAGATAGCAAACATACTCAAAATATCCAAATCAAGCACTGAAAATTATTTGCACCATGTTGATTATGTAAGTCGCTTTGATGTGTGACTTCCGCATTAGTTAAACGAAAAAGAAAAACTGCTGGGACATATTTCCGTGTACGATTCACTGTTTCAAAGTAACGAAAATGTTCCGTTTTTTAAACAAATCGTGACGAGTGATGAAAAGTGGATACTTTACAACAATGTTGAACGCAAGAGATCGTGGGGCAAGTGAAATGAATCACCACTAACTGTACCAAAGGCATTGTTATAGTTTGGCTATGAAGTTTTCACTCATCCGCCGTATCCACCAAACAGATATTGCAAATCCGAATTTCCATTTATTATGGTCTTTAGAGAATTGTCTGAATGAAAAAAGACACCTTTTTAATAAAATGTTCTGGGAGGATGGAATTATGAAGTTGCGTGAAAGGTAAATATATTTTTCAATACAGTTAATGTCGAAAATAAAAATCAATCTTTTATTTGTACTTAATAAACTGAACGAACTTTTTTGGTTTACAATTAAAAGGAAATTCTTGTCTGAATTTAGTTAGACGGAGTGTATTAATTATTATGTATGATATGGTCGGATATTTTCCTCGTCTATGTGTTCATTTGTTCACAACATTTCGGCCATGTACCCTCCAGCCTTCGTCGTGTGTTCCTGGTTCTAAAATGTGGAATCACTGTTTAGAGTGCATGCTCGTTTGGACTGGACACGTCACATCCGTTTTTGTAAATCCTGTATGTCGGGGTTGTGTGTTCGGTGTCAATTCCGAGTTGCTTCATTTTTATTGGACGCTTGTTTGTTTGTTTTTTTCGAGATGTCTTTTTTGACGAGGGGTTCCCAGATGCTATTGATGTCAATGCTCGGTCAGCTGAGTGGTTCGACTGAACAAAGTATATGCACCGCCAGTTGTTCTCTCTGTTTATGATTTGTACCCCAGTGATTCCACATTTTAGAACCAGGAACACACGACGAAGGCCGGAGGGTACACGGCCGAAACGTTGTGAACAAATGAACACATAGACGAGGAAAATAATCCGACCATATTATACATAATTAAAAGGAAGGTTCGTATTAAATTACATAACGGTTAAATGATAGTATTGTGTGGTGCTAATGTCTTGTACCAGTACACGGGATAATAATGCCGCGAGTAACTAAGGGAAAAGGCAAGATGAAAATAATAACAACAACAATTGAGCGGATAATTGCAATGGGAATGTGTTGAAAGGCAATAGATTATCATTATTGCAGAGCTTTTATATACATTGGCAGGTTCCTGGATTGACATGTAAACAAAACTGAGCAATGTACTGATAGGGAAGAAAATTATTTCTATATAAGAGGATAATCAGCCTGCTTGGTGGCTGATGGAGTTGTATATTCACTATCAGTACCCGTGGTCGGTGTTCGAGCCCAGATAAAAAACAGAATTTTTAATGCTGATTTTCAAGACACAACACAATATTCCCTGTCCATGTAGCCAAGTCCCAGACTAAACTAAGCTTTGTAAATGTGTATGTGTACAATACGTGAGCGGATGAGTAAAGATAATTTAAAACTAAAATAGCCGAAATATTTGTCTATAATCGTATTAATTAAACCCGATATCCCCAGGGTTTGGACAACTTCACTATTATCCATTGGATTTTACCTTCAGACAACTTAAATCTCTCTTCTTCCCAACATTGAAAGCTTTTTAATTCAAGTCAAAGCGGTGTAACGTAATAATTTGCATCTTTTAGGCGAAACACAACCAGATTTTAAAATTCTATCAAAAATTAACTAATGATCGGATTTCAATAAAATTGTCGGTACTTATTCATTTATGAATGATTTTTTTTGTGAAAATGGTATTTTGTAAGAAAAACTTAACTTTACAACGTATGTGGAGGTGTTATTTGTCATCATTCATGCCAAAGCTTTTTTGACCCCCACATTATTCATTATTATAAAAGAAATTTAAAAAATACATCGAATAACATTTGTTTGAATAATATAAACATATCTTCATCTCAAGGTCTCGTGACTTAGTTTTTTTGTAATTCTTTCTGTTTCAACTACCCTCAAGGTTTTTTTTTTTAACTTGCGACATGTCAGTTCTTCCTCCCATAATTTAGCATTAGTGCAAAGAAATGGATTAAAATAGCTGTCACGGAAATAAGTAATGGTTTATGTACCTCAAGGTTAAAACTGTATATAATCTTGACTGTGTGCATTGTTGTGAACGGGGATAAATAATATGACAAGTGTACAATGTATATTTAAAAATATATACTTACCACTTGTTGGGCAAGAGCCGATAGGATTTATTTTTCTCTCATGTCTCAAGTCACTTAATTTTTATATATGGGTTCGTCAAAACTTATAACAAAGAGGTCAGTGCCATACTTAAGGCTGTGCACAGCGCAGCTGCACAGAGTCTCCATATGCCCCCTTCCCCCCAATGTATTTCAGCGTTTCAATTCGTTTGAGGATTTATTATGTTACATAGATATAGATTATTGATCCATAAAGGACTTTACATTTAATTAAACATTATAATTTTATGAATATTTCATATTTATTTTTATTTGTTTGAAAATGATAGCTAAATACAAAAATAGAAGGCCCCCAAGAAATGTTATGCACTGGGCCCCATCAATATAAACATTCGGCCCTTCTAGTGTATGAGTCGATTTTCATCTTTGTTTTGATTTGTTGGAAAATAATAGCTAGATACAAAAATAGAAGGGACCCCAAGAAATGTTATGCACTGGGCCATATCAATGTTAAATTTGGCCCTGATAAGGGTTCGCCAACATTTATAACAAAGAGGTGTAGATTTACTTAAGTTCTTTTGTAGCAGTTAGACTATAACTCATAGAACCTCTTTACAGAATAGACCAGCTTTTCTCAATCCTTATAGTCTGGAGGAACGATTGAAATAACTTTCATATCTCAAAGAACCATTGCATAATATCATATGAACGGCTAACGGCATATCAGTGTGTTAAAAAATGTATACATATTATAATCTAAAAGCATTCTACAGTGTATGTAATTCATTCCAGACTAGAAGCAGAATAGCTATCAACATTTTAGCCACTTTTGAAGGTTCTCGGCGACAGATTAGATAAATTGATTAATCAAACTTTTTATTGTTTTCACCAAATATTTTTCTGCTGTTTACGAACATATTACTAGGAGACAGTTTAAAAGTGTATATTTATTAAGCTTGGTTTAGTCCTGCACAGGAATATTGGGTTTCCAAGTGGGGATGTCTGTTGAGAACTATTCACTACGCAGGGTCCAGACTAAGGGTCGATCCCAAAAGAGTTTTATTATTTTAAGTGGACTCTAGCACATCATAGCCAATCAGAGCCCGGTGCAGAAAAATATATTTTCTAACCAATTTTCAATGTGCCTAGCTTCTACTTGGATCTACTTTACCAGTATAAAAAGGACCCCGAACTGAAGTCGGTAGTCAGTTCTGTGAACGACTCACAAACACCGTTAGCTGACACCCACTGTCCAGACAAATGGACCTTTTCATCTTCGCAACACATCTACCGCAATGGGTTTCAGCAACCCACAAGTGCCACACCGCGTCATGCTGACCTACAATTGAACCTTTACTAACACCGCCAGCGTTTACCTGACCTTCCACAAACCCTAGTCAAGTTTTTGTGACATCGACTCATTTAAATAATGGTAGTAAACTTATTCGTTATTATTATTATTATTTTAACTCTGTATGTTCCTATTTCCACCAACGACAAATTACGACTCTTTCCACGTCTTCATTGGCACTTCCACTTGATAATTTCCAGATCACTACATTGGTGAACCCCGACTTTAGAACTGTTATAGGCCTTCCTGTCTTCTAAATGAACATTCGAAAGACTGGTTTTAGCTGGGAAACCGATCACTACCAACTCATTTATCAAACAGGCCTACTTAGTCTAGCGCAGGTCCATTAAGGGAAGAGAGGAAGCCAATCTGGAGTGACAGAAGCATTGCTCTTGGACCCAAGATGGGACATGCATTCTCTTGTCATGCCAACGCAAAATACACATGTGAAACATGGACTCTCACAGCTGAGCTTCAGAGAAGAATCCAAGATATAAAAATTGAATGCTACCGAAAACACCTGGGCATCTCCTAGACTGAACATGTTACCAACGTTCGCCAAAAGATCAACCGAACCATGATGATGCCCTTGTTAATGTCTGTCTGTTGGTCCAAACAATATCTCCAAAGTTTCTCAATGACATTTTGTGAAAGAGTTGGCCATGTGCTACGGAAGCATTGATTACATTTTGGGACGGATCCAGGTATCTGTTTTCGTTTTTATTATTTTATTTATATTTGTATTATTCTGTAGCAGAAAAGATGTAAAAAAACGAACAGTCAATACAAAGGCTAGTTTTACATTTTAAGGGAAATAACACAACATTTCTACATTTAAAGTTTTCTCCCTTCTGATACATCTAATTTGACATTTTTTTCATACATTTATGTATTCATTCATGTTTGCCCAAACAATATCTCCAGAAGTTCTCAATGAATTACAATGACATTTTGTGGAAGGGTGGGCCATGGGTTAAGGAAGAATTGATTAAATTTTGGGGCTGATCCAAGGATTTTTCACAATTACCTCGCGTGCATCGTAGTTCTATAAGAACTGATTTTCATTCAGTTTTTAGTGACAGTAACGTTGACTGAGGTATGTACGCTCTTAGTGCTTTTTAGTTTGACTGCTGTTCTTATTGAAGTGTCCAATACTTACTGATTGGAACAATCTCGGATGTTCTCGGACAACGACCACCGCCATTTTCCGCGGGGCGTAGTATTTTCCGGTGACGTTCGACCATCCCAAACGCACGTGGCTGACTCCAGTCACTCCAGGGAGTAACCATGCAATCGACTGGTTCATTTTGGAAAAACAAGGCAGCTGGGGTGAGGATTTGCAGTAAAACCACAGTTAGATCCAACAATGTTGAGGGCTTCAGCATTTTCAATGAATCTATGAAGTTTGCCTCTCAGTGGAAGTTGACGCTGTAAGAATTATAAATTTTAAAAAAAGGTTTATACAAACGTCTTATTTTAAAGGAAAGACACATTTATATTTTCTATAGTTTTGAGAAGGGTCATTAATATTCAAATGGTTCTTCGGACGATTTAGTCGACATTTTGATGTAAGCTGCCTCTTTGATTTTTTTTCTACACTGAAGAAACGGGCCGCCCCCTCAAGGTCAGACTTGATGAACACAAGAAGGCAATAATCAGGGGCGAGATAGATAAATCTGCTATGGCCGACCACATCTGGAGAGAGAACGGCGAGCATCTTCCTCTGTGGGAGGAAATCTAGATTATTGACAGAGAACGTTGTCGGAAGCAGAGGAAAATCAAAGAGGCAGCTCACATCAAAATGTCGACTAAATACATTAATCAGACAAGCGCGGATTCCAACCCGATGTGGCTTCCACTTCTCAACAAATCTAAACCCGACTGGACAAAAACACAGAAACACCCGGTCCATGCGCTATAAACATAATTCTGTTTAACCCATCACACTCGAATTTTACACCCGAAGAAGGCCGAAGAATGGATCGGCCGAAACGTCGTGTTTACAACACAAATAACAAGGAGTTCAATCGTCCGAAGAACCATTTGAACATTTATATTTATTTAGCAAAATCTTAAAGTTGGTTGAAAATATTTTGAAAGAAGTTGTGACAATAGTTAACTACGTCAAAGCTGTTCATAGTTTAAATAAATGTTAACGTCTATTCAATGTCATCCGAGGTTTTATTAAAAAGGTGAATGAACTCGTTTAAGTGAAAGAGTCCATTGTTTCAAATGGTGGGTACGAGATATTTTTATCTGCGAAAATGTTACCTTTAAGTTGAAGAGTCCATTGTTACGAACAGAAAAATAGTACTGTTGATTATATAAATAGATTTTCGGTCTGTTATTTTCATCTTTGTTGTTTTTAACACAATGTATTCATCGGCCTTCCTTAGGTCTATGTTTCATCTGGTGATCTTTTGAAATCGCTTACTAATTCTGTTTTCTTCTTCTCTTCTCATCACCCCAACAAAAATATCACAGTGTAATAGAGTCAGAAAACTGATTATTAAGATATCCTATTGTAGGGGTGGCCAAACTGTGGCTTGCGAGCCACATTCTGTTCATTGACATATAATCTGCAGTTCGTGGAAATATGTTGGCTGAGCTCCTTTCCTCATCACATTTAATATAAAAGGTAAATAAGACAAGACTGGCTATTGCAGGGTCAAACTAAACTCCAACTTCTATTCCGACTGAAGATAATTACGGCAACTGTTGTATTGTATATATAATAAATAAAAATATGTATTTATTAAAATGAAATAAGCCTCAGACTTGTCAATTTAGCTCGGGCAGTACAACGTCTGGCTAAGGATCACTAGGTCGTGAGTTCAAATCACGATAGGGGAATGTGGATTTTTCATTTCGGTTTACACAGCTAATTTTGGTGAGGATTGTCCTGGAGTTTGACAAAATAATTTCAAGCCTAATAATTATTTATCAGCTATGAACAGCGACCCCAATGGATTAACATGTAAGTTTAATGTTCACGGTTAGTAAAAAATATTTAAGTATGTTAAATCCTAATACAGGATTTGATATAGTTAGAACAATAATTAGTCAAGATTTTGAAAACATTTGGTAGATATGTGTATTTTGTGATTACAGAAATTAATACAAATTAACAGTTTAGAAAACTATATAAGTGAATAAATATTGGTTGTGATAACACGAGAAATGCTTTCCATCAAAGAAGCTCCTGTTTTGTGGACCTCCTGTTGTGCCATAATTGAAGTTCTCCAAATGGCTTTTCGTCGACTCCTGATACAAAAGAGCTTAACGGCTACAGTACGGTTTCTTCCACTCGCGTCTGTTCTCATGCTAAAACGATTATAGATTAACAAGGATTATAGCATGCAACATACACCCGAGGAAGGCTGGAGAACATGTCGGTCAAAACAACAAAGATGAGGATACTAATCTGAATAATTCAGGGAATAATGACAATACTTCATCTTAAAATTTCAGACAACGCTAAAAAGTCAGGAGAATGCATCGGGCGAAACGTATATACTACTAGTCTGACTGATTCATGGAATAATGACTAGGTGATCAGGTAATTTCGCCGTAAATATTCATATTTTATGAGTGTATGGTGTTTGAGTCCCCAAACCAGCAAGAATTAATTAGTTTCGTTACGTTAAGGAAGGGAAACTAATTAATTAATTTCGTTAATTCATGATAGGCATACTATAAATATTCCTGCATAGAAAAGCCACTCAAAACCATTCGAAATACTGGCCTTTACTTGGAATCGAACACCGACCATTGGCAGCAGTGAGAAATACGTAACTATTTCAGTGATGAAGCAGACCACAAAGTTTTCCATCTTTTAAGTGAAATTCAAACTTGACACTGAGGCTTCTAAAGAACTCACGGATTCTGTACGAATCCTTTATAACAGGGATTCTCAAACTAGGAAACGCTCTCTCTCCCGCCCGGGATTCGCGTAAAGATTATTGGCGGGTCTCAGAAACGTTCAAGAAGACGAAATTATAAAAGAAATATGCGGACAAATTAAGAAAAATTCCGTTGTCAAATGATAATATGGCTAGAGGAATCTCTGAAACTCACAATGACTAGTTTGAGCAACACATTGGAAGAATCAAAGAAAGTTTGAAATTTGCAATTCAGCTGGATGAATCGACTGTCTTTAATACAGTTTTCTTTGGTGTTTAATTGTTTCCACATCTAGTTATTGTTAAACTAAGGTTTAATTATATACAGTCTTACTCAGTGGTGTAGTGCCGTGGGAACGCTTGGGAACGGCGTTTCCTTACTTTTTTCAGAGGGGGGACGACAATCTATACACTACTAAAATTCTCACTCTGTTTATCTATTTGTACTCTCAAATCTTTCGAAACGGTGCATTCAGTGTGGCCAACTCAAAAAATATTTTCGCGCTAGTTTGACTGCCAAAAAGCGCTAAAAAAGCACTAAATCTGTTAAAATTGCCAAAAATGGCCAAACACCAACAATAAAAATAGCCAAAATGTTTTAGGCGAAAACGCGCTAATTTAGCGCTTTTTGCAATGCCAAAACAAGAAACGCGCTAAATCTAGCGCGAAACGCGCTAAATTGGCAACACTGGGTGCATTATAGTGAATCAAGGTCCCCCTAAAATGCGTAAAAGAAAGTCTAATTGTAGAGGCTTGCTTCGCTCACCGGATTGCTACGCTCGCTAGAACAGGTAGCTCTGCGTCCCCTCACTTCTTTTTTTAGCACCACTGATCTTAGTACCTATTGCTTTTATGCTATTGAGAGAGGGCAAAAAAAAAGAAATCTGAAAAGATCTGATCACAATCGAAAAAAGTTTGAGAAGTCCTGTTCTATAACACGACATTCAAACTGTAGATGCGCCCCCATCCCGAATCTCTTAAAGAACTAATAAGCAGTCAATAGGTAGGTTTCATGCAGTTAACAGGTGTAAATATACTTCACACAAATTTGTTTACTTACCTGATGTTTTGACTCAAAAGAAATTGATGGTTTCCGTTACAGGGTTGGCAGATTGGCGTGTGCGAAATTGGACCTTTTTTTTTTCTCTGGACAAGAAAGTCTGAGTAATTGAAGGCCTCTCTATTTTTTTCTTTCTGTGTTAAGACAGCAATAACAATGGTCTCAAGTTTTTAAGTGATCCCAAGGAGAATACTACTAAAATACCACTACTATTGCTACTACAGACAACAAACAAAATACACTGTACATAGCCCGACTTAATTGTTTTCTCGCAAGATACTTTACATACTTACCTAGCAAACTTCCTTCCTTCCTCTTTTCTTTCTTTTTTCACTGTCTTTCTTTCTTTATTCTATTAATTCTGTTTCTCTTTCTTTCTTTCATAAATTTATTTATTTATATATTTCTTTTCCCACCTGATTCTCTTTATTTATTTCTTTTTTCCTTTTCCCACCTGCCTGCCTTTCTTTCCACTTCAATCCCTCATCTTAATTACTTACCTCTAATACGTATTTTCTAGAACATGATAATCCATTGCGTGCTTCGCGTTAATCGCATGACAATAAACATCTTCTGATGACACCCATACTCTTATATTAGAAACCGTCAACCGATACTGTCACCAAAACTGTCAACATAGGTTTCTTCAGTTTTTAAGCTGGTCCGGCTGGCTATGTATGTATCACGCGTACAGACCGCACCAAAGGAGCTAGAGGGATGAAAATGTAAACATTTACTCCTTATGTATAGAAAAACGTTTTTTTGTTGTTTTTTTAGCCCCCACCCCAATAGGTTTTTAGTGAAGGGTTCAATTTGCAATGTACGTTTTTGCTAAATTGACCCCTTAGTTTTTTTTTTTTAGTGATCACTGCCAAAGAAAAGGCGAGAGAAGTAACTTACTTATTCATTGATCAAATTTTTAAAAATTAATCACCCCCAACACTGCATGCTGCCAAAAGACGTTGGTCGCGTGACGGTTTCTATTGAGCGACTAACCAGACGTGTTTTCTTTTTTTTCACAAATTTTCAAATACTCTTCATCCATCCACAGCTTCTAGTATTATTATTCACACCAGACTTAATTTCCAAGTTTTATCAGGTTGTTACACATAGTGTGTCGTTTTTTTTTTACATCATGCAGAATAATGATGAAAGTGAAAGATTTACTAATGTATTTGCATCTTTTGCAGATTCAATGTAAATAGAGATATAATTTGTTATTATTGGAGGTTTTGATCCCTTTGCAGCAATGGTGTCTACCCAAGAAGTTAGACTCCTTTTCAAGCACGCTTTCAAATGAGGACATAATGCTCCTCAAGCTGCTGATAACGTCAACAAAGAGTTTTGAGTGAACACTACTACAGTGCCAACTGTTCAGCGTTGGTTCAATAGGTTTAGGTCTGGAAGTATGGATACTAATAATAAACCTCGAGGGAGGCCCAAACCTGTTCTTAATGATGAAGAATTATTGATAGCAGCGACCAATGAACTACGAACAACAGTTTGAGTACTTTCTGGAGATTTCATTGCCATCTTAAGGCAATTGGAAAGGTTAAAAAGTTGAAAAAATGGTTCCCACATGAACTGAATGAAATGCTCCATGGCAGTTCCGGACCCCACACTTTTCAGCTGACTGTGTCTAATTTAGAGAATTGGGATATGAAGTCTTGCAGCATCCTTTATATTCACCTGTGTAACGAAATACACCCAGATTGTGTTACCGGTAGCCATTGGAAGTGGCCAGATTTGAAAATAGGAAATCTGTGTTAAACTGCGTACGTGACAAACTGGACATATCGGGTTACCGGAAACCGTTGAAGGGGGCTAGATTTGAAAGTAGGAGGTAGGAGAGACTGTATTACCAGAAGCAGTTAAAGGGGCTAGATTTGAAAATAGAAAGAGTTTGAGTTGAGATCTGAAGCGGTTAGCAACAGGTTCGACAAAGAGGTCCGCTCCCCGTCAAGAGGTGTGGGGGTGAGAGCCAGTTAGAAGCAGTTACCAGTTTGAGGTTTGAATCTCTCAACATCACTTTCTATCACGGCGACTATGCTACACCTGACACTTCTACAGATTAGCATTTTTTCAAGTATTTCAAACTTTCAATAATAAGGAAGCAATTATTCGTGCTTTTACTGAATTTGTGACCACTAAACAAAAAAGAATTTTATAGAGATGTCATATTATCATTAGAGGGTCGTTGGAAAAAGGCTATTGTTTCAAATGGCACATATTTTGATTAAATAGTTACTGTTTTTTTGTTGTTTATATCAACCTTCATCTTACTATTAAAAAAAATGACATTTCATATGTAACAATAATAATGAAGTTTAAGTGGCACCACCAACTCTTTTCAGCTACCCAGCACCTTCCTCGATATCCTTGCCGTCTTTAGTTTGTAGCCTTTACTCTTCTTTGTATAGTCCTTAGTCTTCTTTATGTTGTATAGCCATCTTGGTCCGTGGGAGGAAAATCCTGAACTTGGAGAAAAGGAAGACTTGAAACTTGTTTTATAAAATATGAGGATATATTTTTATTTCATAAGATACATTGTGTCGTGGTGGAGAATAAAGAGTGGGAGAGAGACAATGAGAGCCAACAGGGGAACTGGCCTTGTGTCTTCCCCTCAGCCTAGGCGGTCTGTCTCTCTCTGGCTTCCAAGGGCACTCTGTGTCTCTCTTATCGGGTTTGAATACCCACGCTGATTTTCCAGCACGCCATCTGCAGTCAGGGTCAATATCCTGTTTATTTTCAACACCTGGTCTGTCTGGTTCCGGTCATGGACACCTTGCAATCGATATCCTGTTTATAACTTTGTTGTCGACGATATCCTGTGTAACTTTCAACACCAGTGGGGGTCAAATCTACAGCTGCCTAAATATCCAACATTTACTCCAGGGGATATTTGCAACGTTTTATAAGCATAATTTTCATTGAAGTGTTACTTGCAAAAAAGAAAATGACTTTGGAACCTGTTGAGTGTGGTTAGCCTAACGATTAACGACAGCGAGAATGGAATCAGCAAACTGAGCTGAAACTTTGCGCTAATACCCTTGGGAAAGGCATGAATCCACCTCTCCAACCAGCTGTGGGTAAATAACAGGGTAGTTGGAGCCTCCTAGCCCTGAAAGGCAGTCTATCTTAGGCATCTGGCATCTGGCTAGCACCTGGTCTCATAATAACCCACAATTGCTACAATAATGATTGGGTTTCCGTGGAAAGTTCGAGAAAAGGAGGCAAAATCATTGCCTCATGTGTCGCGTAACACGGAAGCAACAAAGCTGAACCTGTTATGTAAAAAAAGAACTCAGAAAGTTATTTCAGTTTTTGGGGCCACCATAGTTTAATTCCTCTGCATGTTGCCTTAGGGCGGTGATGGTGAACCTATGACAGCAATATTATGTTATAAAAAGCTCACTAAATTCAAGAGCAATATAAGTATATTTTAAAATTTCAAGTTGTATTTTTATTAAACTGCCAGTTTTATAAATATATTAGAAAAATAGGCCTTTTATCTATGAGCATTTAAAACTAAAATAAATGTATGCATGTAAGTGACACTCCAATAACAGGATTATTTTTAAAAATTAAATTTCGACACACCGGACAAAAAAGGTTCGCCATCACTGCCCTAGGGTATATGGGATAATGAATAAAGAAGATCCCTTAAAACCTTTTTTTTTTAACCACATACCTACTTTGGTCTTGTGTTGGGTGTCTACATTCGAATTAACTAATCCCACTTGCTTTTCGTGTAACCATTGTAACAGTAAATTATTACATACACTAATGCACCAAAACATTATAAACAGCAATATGTGGCAAGAATGACAGCTACTGTATTATAACAACAATGCATGTCACGGTCAGGAGTACATAAGCAGGTAAGCCAGACTCATGTACTTCATTTTGATGTGTTGAATGCCATAGTTATAGACAAGGAGAAAGATTTGCATGACTTATGATGTAAGCCAAATTGGGAAAACAACAAGCATTTAACATTATTGAAGACCAGGTATGTGATGACTTGGCCTTCGAAGGAAGCCACAAAGTCAAACAATATATATAAAAGACAACCTACCTTTTTTCTATGTAGAAATGCAAGGTGCTCAGTCAAGTTCTTCAGTTCTACTGTTTCTTCTTATGTATTAGCTTTAGTTAGTGGCTTTGGTACTGGTTAGTAGTTGAGAAGATAGGGAGGAAAAATAGAATAGAGTGTGGTCAGCATTTAGAAGATTCAGGGGATCTTTAGATATGCTTGATTTAGGAGACGCCAAATAGATGCGACCAGGCTCATCCTGCAAGTTGACTCTGACTGGTGATTCTGCCTAAAAGTGCTGCAAATTTGGGATGCTGGGTTTGAGCCCAAGGTCAACCGTCTAGACAAGAAGGAAGTGCTTCTAAAAATAGCACAAGCCAACTCCTGTTGTCCAGAGGTCATGACAAGGTACCCACATTCATGGCAACAGTCTGCTACGATAGCAGTGACATCTTCCAGCAGGACACTGCATCTCGAGGTGTACGGGAATGGTTTCAGGAACATGAAGACTTCACTGTGTTGCCCTGGTCACCAAATACCCTAGATCTCAATCCCACTTATGGGATGTGTTGGACCAACAAGTTCGCTCTGAGGAAACTCCAACACATAACTTGCAGCAGTTAAAGAATCTGCTGTTAACATCCTGGCACCAGATTCCAGAGGGAACCTTTAGAGGTCTTGTAAAGTCCATTTCTGATTGGGCAAGAGCTGTTTTGCTCACATGGAGGTCCAACACCTTATTAGGTAGGTGGTCATAATGTTTTGCATAACATTGGTCAACAAAATTGAACTTTTTTTCACATCAAGGTTGCAGTACAACTTTTTTAGACCACTTTTTGATGCAGAATACAAATTTCGAGTCTGTTTCACTCTATCACGTCTCATTTTTATGCAACGGACATATTCTGTTTTCAGTTCTACTGTATATGAGGCAATATATAGGCGAAGGTTAAATAAAAACAAGATTTGTGTCAGTCAGAACTTTTAAATGCAGAAGATCAAAATTTTTTATTCAAAAGTATATTCCAACAACATATTTATCAGAAAGTAACACAATAATGAAATTATTAAACACCTGTCTTTTGTTCTTTATCAAATTGCGCACCATCAATTTGTCAAGGTATGATGGAAACAGTGAATCTGATGTTCCAAACTGATGTTTTAATTTTTGAAAAAGCCGGGGACTATCATTCACTATGGCTGTCTCTCATTGTCATGTCCTTTTTTTCAATTAGATAACTTTATTATTCCTTAATATATTTCAATGACATTTTGTATGCAAGGCTTGTGTGGTGGATTATGGCCGATCCGATTTTTTTGTTTACATTTTATAAACAAAATGTTGTTTTTGTTTACAATTGGGAAAATTTCTCAAATCTTGACCGATTTTGATTGTTTATTTACATTTTATTTGTAAATAACCATATGTCAACATGCAAAAGATATTGAACTTTGGAACTGCTGAACTGATTAGAATGAAAATTATTATACAGGATCTTTTGAGAGCCTCATCAGGTTCATATTTTGGGGGGGAAAAAATAAAAAAATATGTAAGTATTTTTTAACTTTGTAAATTCTTATGAGGGCTTGTAAAACAGTCCATCTTCATTTCAAGTTAGTAACTTGTAGTCAAGATACTAATGAGTGGATGAGTGTAGTCGGCAGCTGCTGTCTTTCATTGTAAAACAGGAATAAATGATTCTACAGTTGTTTATTTTAGCACTTGTTACTTCTTAAAAAAACAAAAACAGACAACTTTTCACCAACCATCTGGGTTTCTGGATTTATATTTTGAAAATAGTTTATAATCTGGGTTTTTTCCTATCTCAAATAAATAAATTCTTGAAAATAACTCATATTTATATGGTAGATATGATTAGACAATGTGGAAAAGAAAGATTGAGAAAAGCGTGTTACATCTTAAGCATGTTTATTACCATGAAGATAAATCTTTATGCATTTCGTCGTTGTGAACAATGTCTTGCATCATCGTTTCATGGAATTATGTATGTGTTTTATGATGTGGGTTTTATGTAAGTTAAAATTGTGGTTGTGTGTGTATCTGTGACTAACTAAGGAGTTTAGGTGGTCGTCAAGATTGAGGGCTCTACAGTGTTCATATATCCTTACATACATAATTCCATGAAACGACGATGTATCCGAATGCAACACGATACACCAAAGACCTGGATATTTTGCTTAAAATCTTATTGGGGCTGGTTATCAAGACAACTAGATCCATCACACTTAGAGGAACAGACACTGAATGTGCAAGAAAATGTTGCTGTTGGTGAAATGATAATAGGTACCAGAAAAAAATCACTAATTGCTGAATTTCCTTGTGTTTTAAAACCAGTATATCTGCTGAAAATGAATCCTGTGCCACATCCTCCTTTGAGGATTGTCAATTTTTTATCTGTTTTCATAATACACTCTCGGGCTTGAATTCCTGTGATATTCATGGAGGTACTTGCATAAAGTTGAACCTGCAGAAAATAAAGATAAATCTTATATTACACTGGTCAACAAAGTTGAATTTCTTTTTCTCATCAAGGTTGCAGTACAACTTTTTAAAGACCTATTTTTTGTGCAGATTATAAATATCGAGCCTGTTCCGCTCTAGCACGTTTCATTTTTTTGCTACGGACGCATTCTGTTTTCAGTTCTACTGTATATGAGGCAATATAGCTGAAGGTTAAATTAAAACAAGATTTGTATCAGTCAGAAGTTTTCAATGCAGAAAATCAAAATTACTATGTATAAGATATACAAAGAAGATACTACGCAGAAGGACAAGCTAAAGACGTTGAACTTTGGACCTCCTATGGTGCTCTATAGGGGTTATATGCTAAAATGCAGCTTTCATTTCATCATGAAAACTAGACGCGATACAAGAAAAAGGGTTACATTTTTGGAATCAGCATCCAAAACAACATGAAGTCACCACAGCACACGTCTGATGAAAATTTGCTGTTCACCAGTGTTATGGAACAATCTTCTTTTTTGTCAAATTCCAGTCTAAGTCAAAGGCTGGATTTGACTTTCCACCTTAACAACAAGAACAAGAACAATCCTCACCGAATTTAAGGGAGGCATCTCTTCACTAATTACATTTCCAATATTAAATTATTCCTATAGTGGAGTTTGAGCCTGCAGCAGTCAGGCTCGTTGTGTATACCAGTGATTCTCAAACTTAATTGCATGACGGCACACTAAGAAATATCTTTGACTTACGTGACATACCAACTCTTTACTCCATTAAAATATGAATATACATGTTTTACTGTTTGATCACCATCCTACTTCCACATAGCAGTAAACTTTGAAGGAGTGTGCTGTAAGTCGATGTACTGTAAAAATGAAATCAATTAGACAAGAACATATCAATAGTCTATGAAGGAAAATTTTATATCAGTATTCTGATATATGTACTCATCATCCGTTTTTCCTTTCATCTGTCGCTAAAAAGATTGAGATCTTACAAAATCTAGTGATAAAACCACTAGATTGGCAACTCCATGGCAGAAGCAGGACAGACATAATACCCATACTGGATATGATCAAGGCTTGAAATGCAGGCACACGGCACACTTGGGTGATGGTTGCGACACACCATTGTGTCGTGGCACACACTTTGAGAACCACTGATGTATACAAACAGGATTATTTTGCTAGGTTTTGTTGAAAATTATAAAAAAAGACACTTGGATACTGTAGAAATTTAGTTGATGAACAATTACCCAGATTATGCATCAAAAGTATTTTGTTACAGACCTCCAAACCTTCCTTCTACACATATCACAATAAAAACAGTTTGTTGCAAACACACAGGATCTTTTCTTTGAACAGATAGTAACATTCCATTACAAGTATAGTTTGCCTTCTACTTGTGTCTGGACTTTTCAGCCAACAACATGTCACCGACACACAGTCAGCCGACAGCAGTTTCATCCTGCGGACGATTCGAAGACAGCCTGTTTGGCGAACAACACTTTTGCAGACTTGTCTTTTTGTCGAATTACCATTAAAGGTTAAAAAACAAAAAAAAAACAGTGAAATTTCTGAAAGATAATTTTATTTTACATCTTAAATAACAAATTGGAAGAACAGGATTATAAAAAACATTATATTATAAAATTAATTTTTGTGACTGATTTGTTTACTTTTCGGTTCTCACTTGTAACTTGTTTCTCATTATTTTTTATCAGGTGTCAATTTTCTCCCCAAAAAGATTTTCGTTCCTATAAGTTCTATCAGCATAGATTAATTAAGCTTATTTGTAAAGCAGGTTTTTAGATGTTTAATTTTACATGTTGTCAATAACAACAAAAACAAATTACTTCTTCCTTCTTTGAAGGATGTGTCTCTCTTTCTCTCCTCAACAGAAAAATGAAATTGGCGAAAAGACAAGTCGGCAAAAGTGTGTCTCCGAATCATCCGCAGGATGAAACTGCTGTCAGCTGACTGTGTGTTGTTCGACGAAAATGCAGAAAACCCCTTCTACTACACCAAATCACTACCATTTCTTCTCCCCTTCTCTTAAATTACTCAGGAGCACTGCTGCTACATTCTTTTCTCTCTCTTCTAGACCACTCAATCCCTTACTCACTCCCACAAGGGTAGAGAAAGTAGGCATTATATAGAGTGAGAGTATCTGGAAGTGACTCAGCAACATACTTTTTAGCTTGTGTTATTTTTACCTAGACAAATATCTAGAGCAGGGTTTCCCAACCTGGGGTACATGTACCCTCAGAGGTATATTTGAATTTTTGAAGGTGTACATAAAAAAACAACAACTGGGTCCAAGTGGTAATATTTTCCAACCAACCAGTGCAGCAGTGAAGGCATTCTATGAAATTAATGGATATTTCCCAAACCTTGGTGATGATGGATTTGTGTATCTTTTGATTCCTTTTGCTACAAAGGCTCAGGTGTTGCAATCTGGGACAGGTATGCAAGAGGAGCTGGTAGAACTCTATCAAGATGATTTTGAATGTGATATATTTTCTGAGAAGTATTTATGTGATTCTTTTTACTTCAGATGCAAAACTCATACAAACGGTTTGCTGAACCTGCTATTCAAGCACTGCTGTTATTTCCATCAACATTGCTGTCTCTGGTATTGGAGGCCTTGACCGTTTCAAACGAATCATGAAATCAAACTATTACCAAGGGAATTTAGAGCAAAATACGCTACTCAGAGTAAGAAAACTAGGTTTGGTCCAAAGATCATGGGTGTTACAGCATGATAAAAAACTAAAGCACACATCCAAAAGCATACAAGAATGGTTGAAAAAATGAAAGAGGGGGATAAACTACCAGCTGATAGGTGCAAGAAGCTTATAGATGTCTACAAGAAATGTTTGGATGCAGTCATCATTGTCAAAGGGTGTGCAACGAAATATTAAAGAAGGTTGCCAATATTACTTCCCAGGTTATACTTTCTATTTGTTCTTTGAAATTACTACATATAAGTTGAAACATAATGTTTTTTTTTGTTGAATTACTTTGGACCTCCTATTAAAATATTCTGATGAAACAAATTGGGTAGATTTCCATTTATTTCTGAAGATATTATACAGGTTATACAAACAAAATTCAAGGGCGCCAGTAATCACGACCAGCATTGTAGATACATATACAGGGTGTCTCAAAAGACAATATACATTTATTTTTTTAATTTAAAAACAAAGCAAAAACATGAAAACTTTTAAAAATCAGTACACATAAAGTAGAATGTTTGAGAATTTTGTTATTCAAACTTTGTCAACTTCAAATAAAAATTACTTTATTGGTAGACTTCTACATGTGAGTCAATTTCTTCATAGCACTTCAGCCGAGCCAGCGATTGACACAGCTATTCCCAATATCAGCAAGCATTTTGAATGAGATGTTTGCACAACAATCTCTGATGCTTGCCTTGAGTTCATACAGGTCTCTTGATCTTGTTGTATAAACTTTGCTCTTGATGTAGCCCATCAAAAGGAAATCGCTAACCCTTGCCAGGCTGTGATTTTGCACCTCTGTTTTAACATCAGTGCCATCACCATAATAATGGGAATAGATGTAGAGTGTAATGTAAGTGACAAACAATTTCTAGATTGATATCAATTTCACTGTGGTTGAACAGATATCTGAAAAGCAAACTGAAAAAGAAAATGTAGAGTCACTTTTGAGACACCCTGTATAATACAATCAATCATTACACTGCACTTACCTTCCTGAGAACTGTAAGTTTATTCAGTCTCTTGCCAAAAATGTTTCTCACTTCTAAATCCAGTTTTATCTCAGTTTCCTCATTACATACATGTCCATCATCACAGAAGCGATCTATGATCTGTGGGCTTGGAAATGGATTGTCGACCCCCATAGAAACAAGAGCACTTGTCATGTTAGCCATTTCGCACCTCACTTTATAAGTTTCCAAATTTTGTTCTGTATTCCTTATTATTCTGTATAGAGTCATAACAGTTTGGTAGGTGTTTTGTTCTGGTATATACCTTAGTTGACAATATTGATTTTTATCCTTCGTTAGTTCAATATTAAGAGAAATCTCTGCAATAAAAGAATAAAGATGAAAGATAAGATTTCTTACGAGGACTGATTGATAAATAAGGTCTCCAATCCTATTAAACAAGTTTTAGACCAACTGATATCAAAATGAAATAAATTTATTTCTTTTCAAAATTACAAGTTTATTTTTCAACATAGTCACTATTTAGAGCAACATATTTTCTCCAAACATTCTATCTACTTTTTTATTCCGACCATGAAGAAAGTTTCTGGTTTATTTTTGATCCAATTGTGCACAGCAACTTCAACTTTGTTGACCTTTCAAGGCCTCTTTCAATTTTGGGAAGAACCAGATGTCTGATGGTGCCAAATCGGGGCTGTACAGAGAGTGTGAAACAACTGTGAATTTCAGGTTTCTCACTATTTGTGCCATTTGTTGACTGCAATGCGGTCTTGTGTTGTCATGAAACAAAATTCTCCTTTCACACTTTATTCTGCACCATAAATTGCTTTCATACATCTGTGGCTTTTTGCAACTGTCAAGTGCCAAAAATCCTATCACTGATTTCTGCTTTATATGTAACTCGTACGTAATACTCATGACTAACGAAAGCTATTACTCAATGCTGAAACACAGCAAACTGACACTAAAAGGACTTTATATACTACTGAATACATGTTCAAACATGTTTCTATCTCCATTATTAGCAACGCCACATGGTAGGAGACATTACTTATCAATCATCTCTCGTATAATCGACTGGGAAAGGAAAGTGAAAAAATATGTTTCATTTGTAATTTCTGTCTGAATTTCTGAGAAGAGGAATTATGATTATTATACACTGATTTACTAAGACTAGTAAAGAAACATTAATAGTGAAAATGCTTCATCTTAAAAGCAATAATAATAAGATGGAGTAAAACTAGAAATAAAATGATAGTAATAATGAAGACTGTATCGACCCAGAGTTTTGAGATAAAAGACAACAATAAGATGAAGTATGGCTAGTAATGAAATCTAACTTATATAATACACAGTGTGTGTTGGTTGTTCCAGCTGTCACGCAAAGGAAATAACTTCCATATTTTCAGGAAAGAGTTACTTCCCTTAGAAGACTTTTATAATTTTGTTATTAATAATAATAATTTTGTAGATTTTCGGTCCCCAAAAACCATAAATCTTGTACCATAAACCTTTTGATAAACAAACACTTTAGATTCCCAAATTGTAAATGTACAAATGAATTAATGAATAGAGTAAAGCATACAGTAAAAAATATACAGTCAACTAACGAAAACCATAAATTTCATAAAACTACAGTACAGTGAATTGGGAAAAAGTTTTAATGTCTAAAATACTGTTCGACTAACCAGTTTTTGTGTGTAAACAAGTTTTCAACCACGATTATCTCCAGGTTTATATTGTCTACATAAATAAAATTTAGTTGATAATTTTCTACAATCTTTCTTTCTATTAATAACACAAAGATTATTACGATAAAATTGATAGATTACAAGTTCCAGATGTTTTTATTGACACATGTCACTTTTTGTCAAAATCCATGGTAGTTGCTATATTATAAATATATATGCATTTATGATTTCCTAAACATTTTACATTTTGTTTATACTGTGCAGTTTTTTACGGTATGTCACAAAACTCCCAAAAATATTTCCATTAAATTATTCAAGACCGAACTGCGAATTATTGAAATGGAAAACCCAGGAATGGCAAGGGATAACTATAGTGAAAATGTTCTATTTCTTTATATAATTGTTACTTACCGTTTTTTCCCATTGTATAATTGAAAGTTTTATTTCCACAATAAAGTTTTGCTTTCAGTTCAGCATCAGATACAATGATCAGTGCGGCGTTGCCTCCATTTTCTAGGGAAGAGCAATTGAGTTTTATATCCACAATTATGCCCTGTAAATCACCTAAGGCAGAGAGTGTGTTGATATTTAATAGGCCACAGAGAACCACCAAAGAAACTGAAAATAAAATACAAACATAAAGCTGTTATTATATCAACCAGGAGTCACGGGCCACAAAGCATGTGCTACCAGGCTGCGAGGAGACAATATGATTTGGTGATATATCTTTGTAAAATATAACCAAATTCATTTCCTTGGATCTTCATATTAAATTTGTTAGATAAACCCTTTTAGAAATAAAATTGCATGTATTAGCCACTTCTAAGTGACTTATAGTTCACCTATATTTCGGTTGTGATTAACCACCAACCCTGAACAGCCAGTCTGCAGGAATATTGTCAATACTAAGCCAGTCTGCAGTTCAAAAAAGGTTTTGCTATGTATGGGTTTCCATACTTGTAAGGGACATAATTCCGTTTGCAAACGGAAGTGCTCTCCTAAAAGGAGCTAACAACCTTATAAATAGAGGTGGCCATCTGGTAACAGTCAGTTGTGTTGGACTCTTGCATTGTGAATGTAGCATTTTCTTTTGTACAGTTGTTCCTCATATAAAGTCGTAAAAGTAACTCATTGGATTGTTGTTATAACCCACGAGAACTAGGTTCATTAGTTAGCCCAATTGATGGTGGTGTGAGTCCAAATGATTTTGAGCAGGGGAGGGGTCCAAATGTGTATTGTAATCCTCATTCTCCGCTTATACCCTCATTGAGGGTGTTGCATGGTTAGGTACACCCGGGCAATTGTTAGTAAGACCCACTTCCGGCTTGCCATGCCTGTCGAAGCTTCAATTTGCTTACGGTACCCATCTAGATACTGACCAGGCTCGACATTGCTTAACTTTGGTGATCTTACGAGAACTGGTGTATTCAAAATGATTTGGCCATAACCCCATAGCCTCAGGGAGAGGTTCCTCAATCCTAGTCCTTGTGCTGAGTTCTTAGTGGAGAGGCATTGAGTACCCTTTTTAAAGTCTTTGGTATGACTTGGTGGCGGATTGAACTATGGCCTACTGAACTGGAGGCGAGCACTCTACCATGGTCCATGGTGATCAGTCAATAAAATAATAATAATAGAACAGGTCTGGTTAGTCACTCAGTAGAAACTGTTACGTGACCAATGTCTTTTGGCAGCATGCCGTTTTGGGAGTGATCAATTAAAAAATTGGAAAAGGGGGTGATCAATGAATAAGATACTTTGCTTGCCTTTTGTTGGGTAGTGATCACTAAAAAAAAGTCTGAATTTTCAAAAAACAAGTGTTAATACTGCCAGACACAAACTAAGGGATCAATTTAGCATAAACTTACATTGCAAATTGAACCAGCCACTAAAAACCTATTTTGGGGGAATTTTCAAAAAACAAATAAAACGTTTTTTCTAGTCATAATAAGGAGTAGATGTTTAAATTTTCAGCCCTCTAGCTCCATTGGTGCAACCTGTACGCATGATACATACATAGCCAGCCAGCCAGCCAGCCAGACCAATGTAAAAGCAGAAGAAACCTATGTTGACAGTTTTGGTAAACAGTTTCTAATAGATAGAAAGCCAACCAGACTCACTTGAAAACTGAAGAAACCTATGTTGACAGTTTTAATTGACGGTTTCTAATTAAGTCTAGAAAAAAACGTTTTTTTTAAAAGAAATTACACCCCTAAATAGGTTTTTATGGGGGGGGGG
>VCCN01006129.1:5200423-5210925 GCA_006491835.1 Architeuthis dux
AGTCTAATTATTGTAGTGCCAATTTTGTATATGTTTTGGATAATTTGTATGTAATTGTCATTTATGCCTTGTTCACGCATTGCGTTGAAGACTGCCATGTGTTACCGACTCAAATGCTTTCTCATATTCTACAAAAGCCAAACAGAGTAAACACTCTGTTTGGGACATTTCAATTAGTTGATTTATTGCATGTAGGTTATCTATTGTTGAGTAGCTGCTTCTGAAGCCTGCCTGCTCATGTGGTTGATTTTCATCTAGAGTGCCTGTTAATCTGTTTGTGAGTATTTTTGTGAATAGTTTATATATGTTAGGTAGTAGTGTAATCGGGCAGTAGTTGCAGAGGTTGTGTTTATCTCCTTTCTTGTGGAGTAGGATTACTATTCCTAGACATAAGTTCTTAGGAACTTTTCTTTCTCTTATGCATTGCGTGAATAATTGTGCTAGTCCATTGTGCAAGGTCTCTCCTGCATCTTCTAGAAGGTCTGTTGTTACACCATCCCCACCTGGGGCTTTACCGAGTTTCATATTTTGTAGTGCAGATACTACTTCTACTGTTATGTCTGGGATATCGCTAGTATTTATAGGTTTATTAATTTGTGGTATGTTTATTTTTGAGGCGTACACATTTTCATAATATTCTTCTGGTACTCCGATCGGGCTTGTTTTAAACTCTTTCCCTTTCTGATGGCCTCTACTATCCTTTTTGTGTTTTTCTTTTTTCTTTTCTTGTTCTTTTATTTATTAATTTGTTAAGTTCTGCTTTTTTGTTTTCGTCCTCTTTAGTTTCTATCTCCATATTTCTTCTCTATTTGATTAGTTTTAATGTTGCTTTAGGGTATTTCCCTGCATTATTGTCTACATTTGAATTGCCTACCATCTCTGCTGCTTCCTTAATTATATTTGTCAGACTATTACTCTTTCCCTCTATGTCACTGTTAGTATTCCACAAGGCCTGGAATCTGTTCTCTATCGCTACTCTGAAGTTGCTAATGTTCTCTATCTCTATCTTATTAGGACAACTCTTCTTCTTAAGAATCATTTTATTCCTTTCAGTTTTAAAGTTATATTTAGTTCTGCATGCTACCATTCTATGTCTACTTTATTTATAACGGTAACGTCTTTAATGTTATTTATCTTGTCAGTTAGTATGAAGTCGATTTCATTTTTTTGTCGTGCCATTCAAGCTTTTCCAAGTCCACTTTCGGCCTTTCCGTTTTTGAAAGAATATATTAGTTATCTTTAAACCGTATTTTTCTGAGAGATTTACTAGCATGTCACTTCTCTCATTTCTCTGTCCTATACCATATTTTCCTACACTAGATTCTCCAACTTTTCCTTGACCTACGTTAGCATTGAAGTTACTCATGAGTATTGTGTAATTAGTCTTCTCTCTGTCCATTAAATTACCGATGTCGTTGTAAAACTCTTCACTCTCTTGGTCAGAACTTTTCGAAGTAGGCGCGTAGACCTGGATTACCTTTAGTGTGCATGTTTTGCTTAGTCTAACTGTTATGCGATTCTGTCTGATATACTGGCAAAACTTATTGCATTGCCTGCAATGTTATTGACCAAGAATCCTATGCCACTGAATTTCTTGTCCTGTCTGCTTTATAATAGAATAGGTGGTTACTTACCTTAAGTGTTAGAAGGTTTTCTCCTTTTCTGTGGGTTTCACTTATACTTACGATGTGCCAGTTGATGTTGTCCAATTCCATTTGTAGTTGGTCTAGTCTATGGTCCTCCGCTATACCACGAACATTGAAAGTGTAGATCTTCATGTTGTTTAATTTGTTTAATGCCCAAGAGTCTTGCTTGGATAATGTCTGTTCACATTCAAGGGCACATTGCCCGCAGGCACATGAAGTAATGTGGTAATGTGGTTGGACTTTTAGTAGGCGATGATCCAACAGGAACACTACGATATTTGTATGGTTGTGCTGTCATATTGGATTTGGGAAGGTGGTGGCTAATTTAGCTCACCCGTTGCCAGTATTTCTGGTGAGCATTCAGGTTGGTGCCATCTTATTCGGTATATTCGGTAGGTCCCTATATATCTACAGAGGGTCTCTATGGTCCACGCCGTCTTAGACGGTACTCCATATATCTATGAAGCTTTCCCCATCCGCCACCTGGGGATGTGCAGGGTAGCAGAGAGATCCTGCACCCTCCAATTTCCGTTGGTTGGTTTGAAAAAGGATATACTTGATATTTATACTTGATACCCACGACAAATGTGTTTCACATTTCTGTGATCATCAGGTGAGTGGTCTTAAAAACATACGTGATCTTATTTATACCCTGTAGAGTACGTTATTTTTTCAACAATGTTCCAAATTTGAATTTATAACTAGAGTATATATATATTTAAAAAAGAGAAAGGTCTGCAAATGTATTAGATTTAAGTATTAGGATTTTTTATTTTTGATTACTACATGTGTTTCGGCTAGCAAGAGCCTCTTCAGGTATTTAAAAGAATCTTTTAAAGATATTTTACAAAAACTGACAAAGTTCTCAGCTGTGTCCATCGTACATATTTATGTGTCAGTTTATATATGTATTTGTGTATCAATGTATTTTGGAATGTGTTTGTTGCTGCTTCCCTCTAGTTTGAAGGACTGCTGTTTTCATCGCATTTCATCCGGCTGAGATGAACGTTGCAGTGTGTGGAAACTTTCTCAGCTAGTTCCAGGGGTGGTGGGTGGTTCAGGGTCAAAGAATTTGACCCTGCTAAGTTGGTTATCATCACCTTGAGGATCATATTACAAGCTTGAGATGTTGGCATTTATACACATTTGTATACACTGTATATCTTGATATTTTGACGCTTAGGGAACACTGGGATAGAGGAGAATATTTTAAATCAATCTTTATTATTATTGGATGAAGTATTGTAACACAGCATTTTTTATTTTATTTGACTAGTTTTTACCTACATCCTAATTTTAGTTGTTTTTATACAACTTATTAATTCAGGCCACTGTTTCTGTGGCAACGAATAACAGCGCAATTGGAAATAAAGAGTAAGCCTCCGGTGAAAATTGAACTCACACACTCATAAAAAAGACTACTAGGTCTCATATGTAAAACAACATAAATATGGCACAGAGAGTTGGTTGCAGGGAGTGAGTTTATAAGTGTAAATCAGCTTCTGCTAATCCATGAAGCCATCATGTCTGATTGGCAAAAGCAGCTAAGCATAAACTAGTCTCCCTCTGGCAATGAGGGTGTGAGTTTGATTCTCACTGAAGGCTTACTCTTTATTTCCGATTGTGCTGTTATTCGTTGCCATAGAAACAGTGACCCGAATTAATAAGTTGTATAAAAACAACTAAAATTAGGATAAAGGTAAAAACTAGTCAAATTTTAAAAAAAGAGAATATTTTAATTTCACAGTTTATAGAGGAGTTACTGAATAAAGTATTTTTCTTATGGTCTGTTTAATAATGGTTTGTATCTGTGATGTTGCTGTCCCTGGCGACACAAGGGTGCGAACTCCTCGAGTTACCTCCCTTGCCCCAACCCATCAAACGGAAGTGAGTCCCCAGTCATGTGCCAGGCAAACCGGGGAAAATAAAGAAGATCACTCAAAGCGAGACGACGGGCAGTCCTCTCCCTGACGGTGATCGGTAAACATCACATTTGTCTTTTTTATCCTTTGTTCCTATGCTTCATCTTTTCAGTGAGATTCCCACGAGCTGGGAGACACTACAGTATCTATGAATTAAATTTTGTTCTTTTATTACTAGCACTGTATAATCATCTGTCTGATAAATTGGCATTATTTTAAAATGTCCATTACTGCATTGGAAAATGTGTTTCACTTTTTTCTTGTTGGACATTTGTAAACTTCAGACTTTTTACTATATATATATATAGAGAGAGAGTATATAGAACTTTTTAAAAAAAGGTAAGAATACGATTTTGTTTCAGGTCCTATATTTGTTTACTTGTTTATGTTTTTGTAAATTATATTCGAAAAAAAAATAGGAAAAAAATTAAGACCTTCGCTTCCTCTGGAAATTTGTCAGTTTTGAAAAAAGTTAATTTTTTAAGGTTTTAGGCAGGAAGTTCTATTTACAATATGACTAAACTTATTTACAATATGACCAATGCTAAACTGGACCCTTACTTTCCGCCATTCATACGGAAGTGCCGCTAGTATGAATTGTCATCCCCTTGTTAGGAATTTATTTCTTTTATGAATTCTCTTATTTATTTTCATTTTTCAAACATTATTTTTAAACAAAAATACTTTTTGGGGTTTGATTTTTAAAACATCATTTTAAATTTAAAAAAAAAAAAATTTTTTGTGCTTACATTAATGTTTTAGTGCGGGTCCTACACGGGCCTGCCCAAGGGTGAGAGATATTGTTCCCATATACGTTTATTTAAAGATTTCTTATTTATAAGATAATTTGGGTAGCCAAGAATCAACATCTCTTTTTAACAACTGCTTGTCTGCTTTGTGTAGCTTGTTGTGAGGGCATTACAAGCACAAATGAAGAATTACAATTAATATTATTGAGACACAAATACAGATAATACAAAATAAATGAAAATTTTAATAATACAATATTTACAAATATAAAATTATAAAATTCCTGATAAAAATGCAGGCACAATGTAAATTGTAAACTTTAACACCCTCGCTCACTCGATGTTAAAAACAGCACACAAATAAAAAGAAATAAGAAAATTAATGATAGAAAAACAGAATTGAATACATAAATTATATTGTTATTGCTTTAAATAAACCAAATTGTCAAATTGTTTTTATTTGTGCATTGAGTGTGCGAGTGTGCATATGTAACTTTACAATCGGGACCACATAAATACATATATACGGTAAATGACCAGAATAGGTTTGTAAATTATTATGTTGCCCAGGCTCAGTGTTACCAATTTAGATGTTGCCAAGTTATGTCCCAGGCTCAGAGTTACCAATTTAGATGTTTCCGAGTTATCTCCCAGGCTCAGTGTTACCAATTTAGATGTTGCCAAGTTATGTCCCAGGCTCAGTGTTACCAATTTAGATGTTGCCGAGTTATGTCCTAGGCTCAGAGTTACCAATTTAGATGTTGCCGAGTTATCTCCCAGGCTCAGTGTTACCAATTTAGATGTTTCCGAGTTATGTCCCAGGGTCAGTGTTACCAATTTAGATGCTGCCGAGTTATGTCCCAGGCTCAGTGTTACCAATTTAGATGTTTTTCATCTAGATCTAGATGTTTATGGTTGAGTCTAGATGTCAGAAACTGCTATTTAGATGATTTTTAATAAAATAAGTAATATTTTTAATAAATTAAGTAAAAGTTTAATAACATGCATGTTGAAGATTAAAGTCACATTTAATTTATTAATAATATTTCCTTGATTTTAAATATATATCTGGATAATCTAGATGTTTCTATGTGTTTTAAGATTCTTTTTGATTCAATTTTAGATGTAAACTTGAAAATAAAGTTGGCAACTGCCCTTGCTAGATCCTCACACAAGTACATTCTGCATAGGTATTCCTAAAGATTTTCAACAGAAAAAATTTTCAGGAGAGAAAAAAAAATCTTCAAAATTGTATGACATAATTTTATCATCAAAAACTTCATGTCATTAATAAGAAGAAAAATCTGATATAAACATTCCCTGAATAAACTCTATAGAACTGGAGATTTTTCAGAAAATAGACAGTGTGAAAAGTTGTTTATCCGTAAACAAAAATAAATGTAATATTTAGTATTAGAAAATATCACAAATTTTTGGGAGGGAAAACATTTGATTCTAAAAATCTACCAAAAATCAACTACTCATATAGTATAATTTCCAGTACTTAGAAATTAAAGGACAAAATTCCTTTTTAAGAAGTTTCCATTCCAAATTTCGATGCAAAAAATATTTTTTTATGTGATTACTTTCCCCACTTTATAAATATGATGATTTATTTTACTTATACAATCATGCTTTCATTTTCTTTTACACATTTTAATTGTGTTATATCAGTTTTATATTGTTTATCTGGATTATCTATTGTCTGGATGTCTAGATGTTATTAAGGCTGTGTAAAAAGAGTTTCTATAGTTTGATTGATATCAAATTCTGTTATTGTATCAGTTTTATATTGTTCCTCTGGATTATCTGTAGTCTGGATATCTAGATGTGATTCATATTGTGTAGAAAGAGGTTCTATTGTTTGATTGATTTCAAATTCTGTTATTGTATCAGCTTTATATTGTTCATCTGGATTTGTACCTAAAAGAAAATGAAAAGAATCTTGGTCATAAATTTTTCCGTCAACAACATTACATAAAGTTCGATTTTGAAAATCAAGGATCATTTCACACTTAAGATTTATAAGTTAATCCCATTGCCAATTTCCCAGTCCTATTTTTATCTATCATCTCTTTTTAAATGGAAATTTAGTGCAACATAAAAACATAAGAATTACTGAAAAGTCACAAAGGAATTTTAAAATTTAACAATATTTTTAGTTGTCCATTCTATTTAAACTAGCATAGTACCTGTCAAAACTGACGGGGGTTATTTACCTATGGATCGGCACTTTTATCTAGAGAACCCTACCAATATATTTTTCCACAACATTCATTATGAGATTTTAGTCAGAGAGCTCATACCACTGCCAATGCCATTGTCAGGGGAAAGTAATTGTGCATGGATCCGCCCCAAAATTAAATCACTTCTTCAGTAGCCCATTGTCCTCCCTTCCACAAAACCGTTTGGAGATATTGTGTGGACAGACATGAATTTTTGGCGATATTATGTTGTGGGAACATATAACTATGACATGAGTGAGGTAATTGTGCATGGATCCACCCAAACATTTAATCACTTCTTTTGTACCCTACTGTTTCCGATCAATGCTATTTGCTCACTGCTGGAGGGTAATCAGTCTGAGCACAAAATTTCATTGAAATTCATTGAGTACTTTTGGAGATATCATGTGAACAGACAGACGGAAAGATGCGGCTGAATACATATACTCTTCAACTTTGTTGGTACAGGTAATTATATCTGATTAGAGTTATAATCAGTAGGAATTACATGCTACAGGATTGTAAGTGGCATCCTCTTAAGGGACAACTATTCATTCCAAATACCATGATCTGTGAATAGGAGCCCACATATAGAGGATTCTAACTACAAAGCTTAATTGTATCAATCTTACATCAGGAGGACAGACAAAATAATCCACTGGACTGGAGGCCAACATCATATCTGGTTGGTTTTTCACAGTAAATTTACTCTCCCCAACCCACTCACAAAAGTTAAACCTTCAAGTGAGATGTGTATGATCCAAGTTGCAGTAGGAACTAAAAAGCACTCAGAGAGCGCATACCTCTGCCAACACCATTGTCGGGCGATGTAATTATGCATGGATCCACCCCAAATTTCAATCACGTCTTCCGTAACCTATTGCCCACCCTTCCACAAAATCTCATTGAAATTCATTGGGAACCTTTGGAGATATCTTGTGAACAAACATGAACTTTTGGCAATCTTATATGGTGTGGAGATATAACTATGCCGGAGGGGAGGTAATTTTGCATGGATCTGGCCAAAGATTTAATTAATTCCCAAATCTTTTATTGAAATTTATTGAGTACTTTTGAAGATATTGTGTGGACAGACGGAAAGACAGAATGACGGAAAGACACAACAGAATACATATACCTCTGCAACTTTGTTGGCCGAGGCTTATATATGGTTGAAACCAGACAGTGCTATAAAACTTAAGTAAGGTGTCTGTCTCTTGAGAAATAACTCCCAATAGAGTATACACCCGGTAATGAAGACCCGTTTTCTGTTGCATGCGTCAGCTTAGTGATCCTTGCAAGTTTCAAGTCTGGTCAAGATCAGGACTTTATTCTTAAAAGTTTTTATGTCCAATCCCTTGGCAGGATGCCTCCACCCTAATCACACAGCTTAGAGTGTACTCAATTAGCTGCAGAGTTTTCCACACTCTTCGCTCATACCGGTAATCAAACCCAGGGCCTTCTGCATGTGAGGCAGACGTGCTAGCCATTATACCATGCGAGCTTAAAACTTAAACCTGTATGACTTTAAGTTATATCATCAAATTGGGCCAAGCTAAGCATATTGTAAAAGTCAAGTAAGCACTTTGTTAGAAACTATCAACCTAAACTGTCAACATCAACATAGGTTTCTTCAGTTTTTAAGTTGGTCTGGCTAGCTGTCTATGTTTTATATATGTTGCGCATACAGGCAGCACAAATGGAGCAAGAGGGTTAAAAATTGAAACATTTACTTATTATGTCTAGAAAAAACTTTTTAGTGGGGGCAGGTTCAATTTACAATGTAAGTTTATGCTAAATTGGTCATTTTGTGTCCGGCAGTGTCCATGCTTGTTTTTTGATCATTCGGATGATCACTGCCCAATAAAAGGTGAGAGAAGTAACTTATTCATTGATCATCCCTTTTTCCGAAGTTTTCAATTGATCACCCCCAACATGCTGCCAGAAGATGTTAGTCACGTGACGGTTTCTATTGAGTGACTAACCAGACTTGTTTTTTTGGGGGGATGAGGTCTAAATAATAGATATGGAACCTCACTGAACAGTACGTAGGGTGAAGGAAGTTGCTTTTTTTGTGAGTCTGACAAAAGGCTCCATGAACCAGGTCATTACAGATCTCCCCCGTTATAACAGGTTGTTGGGGTCCAAGAAAGCCAACAACATGTTATAACCGAGCCGCGATCAATTTAGCTATTTTGGAGTGAAATCTAGTTATGTTGGAGTTAAATCTAGCTATTTTGTAGTAGCTTAATATTTTCGGGTCCACCATTAACCTGTATTATAAATTGAGCGGTACTATAACAAACAGCATTATAATGGGGGAGGGCTATATAAAGTTAAATGGAATGTGCAAATGTATCCTGTCAATTAAACCTCACACAAACACAATGACAAAATGACACACACAAGAAGACTGAGGTATGCCATGAGCTACTTACCTCCAACTTTATACACAGAGTTGGCCCAAGATCCACCACAGATTTCCTCATCATTTCCGGGTCAATTACAATTTTCAGATTTTCCATATTTGTCATAGCCATCATTCCCACAAAAACACTGCTCTCCATACTACAATGAAGCAAATGTGATACCAGTTAGTCTCTCTACAGGACTAGAGAACAATTATTCCCTTGAAACTTTGCTTTTTGCAACCAGGACACTGATAAATTGAAATATACTAATTTACAATTGGACATCAGCTGATTTTGCACTTTTCTTTATCATTTAAAGTAAGAAAAACAATAAGATATGAATATCACTTTCCTGGTCACAAAAGCAAAGTTTGAAGGGAATAATAGGCATTTTCTATACATTTTATACATAAGCAATCCGAAAAAACTAAGCAAATGTTACACAAGTTTTTCTCTCTGCAGCATTTCAATATTTGATTTCAGAGCACAAACAATACAAACATAAGAACATAACCAAAAAATAAAATAATTTTCACTTTTAGCCTTTCATTGTTGCCTACTTCGCGTACAAAGGTTCACAGTGAGGACTGGAGAACATTTGTTGTATAGCCATGGGTCCACGGGAGGAAAATTCTGGACTTGGAGAAAAAGCAAGACTGGAGACTTGTTTTATAAAAATATGATGATATATTTTTATTGCATCAGACACTTTGTTCAGTGGCAAAGAATGAAGAGTGGGAGAGAGATAATGAGAGGCGACAGACTTTTCTTTGACTGCAGGGCATACAGGTCTTTTGACAACAGGGAAATTGGTCCTGTCTTCGTCCCAAGCATAAGTGTGGCTTTTATTGGGTTTGAACGCCCATGCTTGTTTTCCAGCCCACCACCTGCAACTCAGGTTTTTAGTCAATATCCTGTTTATATTGTCTTCTGGTCCCTGGCACCTGCAGTTTGGGTTTTGGTCGATATCCTGTTTATGACTTTCAACACATGTGGGTGTCAAATCTGTGAAACCCGCCCACAGCTGCCTAAATATCTAACACATTTTTATTATCATAAAAATCTACATGTCTTATGAACTGCTACATTTGATGAATTTGAGTTGATTACTTTGAAATGTTTCAAAGTACCAATCAGCAAACGTAAATTACTTACTTGGAGAGCAGCATACATATAGCCATTAGCACAACAATATCTTGTGCATGAACCAATGGTTTGGGATGAAACAGAAATGCCCATCAAAGTTTTACTTGTTTTCTCTACATTGCATCCAATGAAATCTGACAAAAAAAAGAAAAATTTGCGATACAAACAATGGAAACTTTTGATCCTATTTTAATTCATTTAGTATCAAGGAAAAGCAAATATTTTTTAAAAAATACACCTATGTTCAAATAGTTCTTCGGACGATTGAACTCCTTCTTGTAATTGACCAACAAGATTTGGGTGTTTGTTGGGCATGGCAAGGATAGAGAAACACCTAAATCCTACATTATAATGGTTGCCTCATTGAAGTTAAAAACTTCTGTTTACCCCATCACATTCGGAT
>VCCN01006129.1:5234285-5247264 GCA_006491835.1 Architeuthis dux
TGTTTTTATGGAGATAGACAGTAGTTAAAATTAATACAATGTGGCTGCCGCTGGTACAGAGATAAATTGAGAAAAATAATGTTGATTTATAATGTTAACAGTTTAGATGTATTTGTGTATTTTGACTAATTCACAGATTTATCATTGTATTGCAGTTTTCACGTTGGAATAACACATTGTAATAAAGATTGTCTATGTATATCAAGTCGTACTAAGACTTCAGAGAATAAAGATCATTTACGTACACCAGTAAGAAGCGTCAAACCCACTTCCTTTACGTAAAGCCAGGCTGTAGTTATATACAATACAAGAATCGGTTTAATTTGCATCGCAGTTTTCACGTAAAAAATATTTTTATTTATCTTTTTTATATTATATGAATACTAAAAGTAAAATTGAACCCCTATCGAAATAAATGCAGTGAATATAAACAAAAAATTGAATACTAATTTCGACTTACTTAGTTTTAGTTATGTAAACAAAAAGTTTAACAATGATATAGCTGTTTCAGCATTCCGTACTTTAAAATACTAAATGTTAACATTTGTACAGTGTTAAAAATTTGTTTTTGGCTTCCAAAATCATGGACCTCTTTGGAAATTATACTCAAAAACCATTTAGAGTGAAATAAATCCTACAACTGTTTTCGACTGTAGAATGCAATTTTCAGGGAGAAAATTCATGACAGAGAGATTAAGCAAATCTCAAACAGAGAAAATGATACATAAAGACAAACTTAGGTATTGCCACAAGCTACTTACCTCCAACTTTATATACTGAGTTGGCCCAAGATCCTCCACAGATTTCCTCATCATTTCCTGGGCAGCGTACATTGCAATTTTTAGATTTTCCATATTTGTCATATCCATCATTCCCACAAAAACACTGCTCTCCATACTACAATGAAGCAAATGTCATACCAGTTAGTCTCTCTACAGGACTAGAGAACAATTATTCCGTTGAAACTTTGCTTTTTGCAACCAGGACAGTGATAAATTGAAACATACTAATTTACAATTGGACATCAGCTGAGTTTGTACTTTTCTTTATCATTTAAAGTAAGAAAAACAATAACATATGAATATCACTTTCCTGGTCACAAAAGCAACATTTGAAGGGAATAATAGGCATTTTCTATACATTTTATACATAAGCAATCAGAAAAAAACTAAGCAAATGTTACACAAGTTTTTCTCTCTACAGCATTTCAATATTTGATTTCTTTTTCAGAGTAAAAACAATATAGACAAAAGAAAATCATAAACAAAAAATAAATAATTTTCACTTTTGGCCTTTCATTGTTGCCTACTTGGCTTACAAAGGTTCACAGTAAGGACTGGAGAACATTTTCATTATCACACAAATCTACATGCCTTAAGATCGGCTACATTTGATGAATTTGACTGGAATTTTATCTTTTTAAAAACGGTTGATTACTTTGAAATGTTTCAAAGTACCAATCAGCAAACGTAAATTACTTACTTGGAGAGCAGCATACATATGGCCATTATCACGACAATATGCCTTGCACCATTTAACAGTCATGTTGTTAAAAGTAATAAATAGGTCATTCATGGCTCTAATTTTTCCATCTGCAAAACATCCAATTGAATCTGAAAACAGAAGGAAAATGCAGTGATCCTTTGAAGAAAATGAAATTCAAAACAATAAAATAAATTCAACATATAAATCCACTAACTCTAACATAAATTGACTTATATGATGATGATGAGTTGAGTTTGCAAACAAAGAATTAGGAGGGTTTTCCACGTCTTATAGGTCCTTAGTTGACGGGGCCTGTATGTGAATAGCCCAAATATCAGCGCAATGGAGTTTGAGGGTGAGGTGCTGTAGCTGAAGTCAGACGCACATGGTTTGAGATAGGGTAGAAATGTCAAAGGAACCAGGTGTCCGGGTATAAGACTTGGGATGAGGAGTCACCAGGCGCCACCGTGCGCTCCTGATGATAGGGAGTCGGTCTTCGCAGACAGATGAAGTCGTTTTTGCCCGGCCTTGTCACCACTAACGAAAATATAAGTGGGATCAAAAGTCTCCAGGGACCTCCCTGGTAAATTTATGTACATTTTTCTCCGAAGAAAGGTGATGCCAAATTCGTTTGTGCCGAGGCCGGGGTCAGACTAAACGTGTTCGGCGCACACACACATTTCTTGGCCCATATTAAGGCGCTGCAGGGCTCTTCCGGCAGTCCCGCAGATAATCGTCTTGGGCGCACGGCCTCTTCTCATCCGATCACGACATCAGAATCCTAAGATCATCTACACCGGCAAAGGCGAATTACGGTAACAGAAAAGAGTTTTTTACCTTTTGTCTCAAACCTTTGTGCTCTGGCTCGATTCGCCTCGATCTAGATTGCCACTCCAAACAAGCTTCATGAACTCATTTCTCCAGTAGATATTGAGTGATTGTGCGTGTATTATCTACGATATTAACCGTTCTTTATGTATCGTGTATTTGCCTAATTCATGGCTTTATTATTATGTTTGTGTATTCGCCTAATTCATGGCCTCATTGTTGTATTAACAGCTTTACATGTTCAAATGTAAACATTATGTATGTCAGTTTACGATGTTAACCCTTTTTCACGTATTGTGTATTTGGCTAATTTGGCTAATTCATGGTCTATTGTGTTTGTCTATTCGCCTAATTCATGGCTTTATTATTTGCAGAAAGTTGTACTTAAAGTTGTACTGAATGTTGTACTCCAGTTGTACTGAATGTTATACTGCACGTAGAGTCAACAGTTGTACTATAAGTAAAGTTAACACGAAATAAAGATCATTCTGTACACCAGTAAGAAGCGTCAAACCTTTTCCTTTGTCACGAGTACAAGCCGAACTGTAGTTACAGGTGCAGCGTGCGCATGGTGGACCCCACCTTTCCAAGTGTTGGCATGCCATGGCCCACCAAGGTGGGACAATGGGAACAATGTCCACAGGTTGTGGGTTTCCTTTTCCTGGCAGATGCCTGAGTAAGCTGTGGAGGTCTGCCGCCCCTTTTGAAGAGTACCCTGGCTATAACTGTACTGGACACTCTGTAGTGTCTGTGTATATATAAATTGCAATGTACGCTGCCCAGGAAATGATGAGGAAATCTATGGAGGATCTTGGGCCAACTCAGTATACAAAGTTGGAGAGATAGATAGATAGATAGATATATTTACTAGCTCGTACCATAAAGAAATGACAGGATTATTTATGTATGGATCAGCACTTCTACCTGGGATCAAAGAAATCCTCCCAGGCACTCTGACTAGGTTCAGACTATAGTATCTGTGCACTCATTGAAAAGTGGTACATGCACAAATATATATATATTAAAAAGAAACTTACTTTCCCAAATGACAGTTTGATTGGTTTCATATTCTGTTGTTGCTTCAGTTTTATATTGTTCATCTGGATGATCTGTGGTTTGGATGTCTAGATGTGATTCAGGCTGTGTAGAAAGAGTTTCTATAGTTTGATTGATTTCAAATTCTGTTGGTGTATCACTCTTATATTGTTCATCTGGATTATCTGCAGTCTGAATATCAAGATCTGATTCATGCTGTGTAGAAAGACTTTCTATAGTTTGATTGATTTCATATTCCGTTGTTATATCCATTTTATATTGTTCATCTGGATCTGCACATAAAATAAAATGAAAATAATCTTGTCATTTTTTTTCATAAAAATTGAGTAATAGTTTTGACTTATTCTTGAACAATACAACCTTGTTTAATTTTAGTTATGAATACAAAAACTGTCGTTTTGTTTTTTATTGGAAAACACAATTTTATTTTCTTCAACATTATATCTGCAATACTTTTGAGTAAATTAAAAAGTCAATTGAATGTTAATGAAAATTGAAGCTAAATTGGGAGCTGTAAACACTTAAGGCACTTCTTATTGAACATTCAGTTTACTGGTTAATTACCCCAAACAAACTGTAATATGAGGGGAAATTTAAATAAAAAACATTTTATTTACTGTAGATGAATTGAAAATGATGACAAAATTCATGTAAAAATCGTAGTTGTTATGACAGTAAATTTTAGTACTCATGTAACTGTAATGTGGCCCTTTTTAAAGAAAAGTAATACTCTTGAGTAGTGAATAATCATCCCCCCACATTAATTTTACAGAAAGATTCCATCCCCCGCTCTTATTCCAACCCCCTCCCTGTAACTGGGGTCAGACATGCATGGTTTGGGATAGGGTAAAGATTTCAAAGGAACCGTCGTCCGGATGTAAGACTTGGGATGAGGAGCCACCAGGTGACACTGTGCGCTCCCGATGACAGAGAGTCGGCCTTCGCAGACAGGCGGAGTTGTCTATCACCCGACCTTGTCGCTGCTAACGCGAATATAAGTGGGATCGAAAGCCTCCAGGGACCTCCTTGGTAAATTTACGAGCATTTTTCTCCAAAGAAAGCCAAATTCGTTCGCGCCAAGGCCGGGGTTAGAATAAATTAACCATGTGATTCCAGGGTTAATCCGAAATGCGGCTCACACACACATTTCTTGGTCCATATTAAGGTGCTGCCAGGCTCTTCCGGTAGTCCCGCAGAAATTCGCCTCGGGCGAACATCCTCTCCTCACCCGATCACAACATCAAATCTTAGAATTACGGTAACAGAAAAGAGTTTTTTACCTTTTGTCCCAAACCTTTGGGCTCTGGCTCGATTCGCCTCAATCTAGATTGCCACTCCAAACAAACTTCATGAACTCATTTCTCCAGTAGATATTGAGTGATTGTGCGTGTGTTATCTACGATATTAACCGTTCTTATATGTATTGTGTACTTGCCTAATTCATGGCTTCATTATTGTGTTTGTGTATTCATTCGCCTAATTCATGGCCTCATGTTGTATGAACGGCTTTACACGTTCAAACGTAAACATTATGTGCATCGGTTTACGATGTTAACCATTCTCACGTATTGTGTATTCGCCTAATTCATGGCTCATTATCTGAATGTTTTACTCCAGTTGTACTGAATGTTTTACTCCAGTTGTACTATATGTAAAGTGAACATGAAATAAAGATCGTTCTGTACACCAGTAAGAAGCGTCAAACCTTTCCGTCGTCACGAGTATGAGCCGGGCTGTAGTTACAGTGAAAACGTAACGTTCCTATGGAACCAGTGGCCAATCCCGCCCCGAAGAGAAAAACAAAAGGCTACAGTGAAACCCGTTGTTTAACCCCAGAGTGGAAACGTCAGCCAGCGGAAACACAGCTAACCCCCCAGAGTAAAAATGTGGCCCAACTCCATCCTGCGAAGGTGCTTCACCTACCCTGCAAGTGATCTACAGGTCACAGTTTGTATCTTCGAGTGATGGATGGATAGTTCCACAACAAAAGCTACAAAGTAACTCATAGTTGCAAATAGGAAACAGCAGGTGCTCAGGACTGCAAATAACGAAAACCTGTCCTGAAAGTAACCACTATATCCTATTCACACAATTCGAGAGGACTACATTGTCAGTACAGAGTGAGACGAGGAGATCTGTTTGTGACAGATGCCCAACAACCAAAATGTTGGAGCTCAGATAGGAAAAGAAGTTTAGATTGGCATACAACGACTGGAAGATCCAGGCCCGATCTAAACTAAAATACGGGTGCCCTGAGGAGGATTCGTACGACCTGATGGACGTGGTTGCGAAGCTGGAGTCAGAACTAAAGGAGTTATACGACAGCATGCGACTCCAAACAACACCAACCCAAGAGTTACAGAGGAAAATGGACGCATGCTCAGTCGTAACAGCAGACTTGATAACACTGATGAAACAACGCCTCCCTAATGAAGGAGAAGAGTTTGATGCCGAGGCGGAAAAGGCAAGACTGCGATTGCTGTTCGACAGTGAATACGCTAAGTCCATATATGGATCCACAGTTTCTAGAGCCACTAGACTCAGCCACCGCTCCATACTTTCCTCAGAATCACCAAGCATTTCAGCTAAGATAGCAGGGGCAGCCGCTCAGCTAGCTGCAAAGAAAGACAAAACCGCGATGGAAGCTGCGATCGACTCACAACGCCAGCAACTGAAGAGGCTGGAAAACCAAAGAGACCTAGGTGCTATTGAAAAAAGGCTCAGAACACTCACGGAAGAGGAGTCAAACGGAGGGAGCGAGAAGTGCGGTTCCGCATACAGCAATGCAGGAAACCCCAGTCCGCTTGCTCCCTTTATAGGGAGTCGGGGAGGACATGTTACACCAAACGAAGCATCCCTACTGCAGACGTTGCAGGAGTCGATAGCCCTCACTCGACAGCCCCAGAACCTACTGTATTTTCCGGCGACCCTCTAAAGTTCACTGAGTGGAGTACCAGCTTCAAGGCTCTTATAGAGAGACGATGCTCATATCCTGCTGACAAGCTCTTCTATCTTCAACGGTACGTTGATGGGGAGGTGAAATCCGCTCTGGAGGGCAGTTTCTACCGAAAGGACGAAGAGGCCTACCAGCAAACATGGAAGAAGCTGAATGCCAGATACGGTCACCCCTTCGTAGTACAGCGCGCCTTCAGAACAAAACTTAACAGATGGCCAAAGATTGGCGCAAGGGACTACCTCAAGCTAAGGGAGGTCAGCGATTTCCTACAAGCATGCAGTAACGCTATGCCCGACGTCAAGAGTCTGCAGGTACTGAATGACTGCAAAGAAAACCAGAAGATGCTGGTCAAGCTCCCCGACTGGGTCACGTCCAGGTGGAACTGTCACGTCACGAATCAACTGGATCAAGCCAAAGACTATCCATGCTTCGGGGAGTTTGCCTCATTTGTCTCTAAGGAGGCACGCATAGCATACAACCCAGTGTCATCCTTGCTGGAATTGAACCCCTTGAGCGAGAAGCTATTTGAAGAGATGAGGCATCCCAAGGCAAACATCTTTGCCACCAGCATGAAGGCCTCAGACGCATCAGGTACGATAACTCGAACCAATGACCAATTCCAGTGTATATGCTGTGGAGACAACCTCTCCATACTCAAATGTCTGAGGCTAACGGAAAGGTCTGTCCAAAATAAAAGACAGTTTGTCATAGAAAATAGGCTGTGCTTCGTATGCCTGAGAAAGGGACACATCTCCAAGGATTGCAAGAACAAAGCCACATGTGGTATATGTAAGAGGCCCCATCCAACTCCACTACACAAAGACAAATATTCCCCACAAAATGGCCCACAAGCCGAAGGAAGCAGATCCTCATGCTGTGTGAATGGAGGTCAAGGCGGGAGCACCTCAATGATCGTTCCCGTGTGGCTCTCTTCACCCACCCTCCCCGATTCTGAAACCTTAGTGTATGTCCTATTAGATACACAGAGCAGTCACACGTTTGCCGACAGGAAGCGAGAGACTGCAGGCAGCGATGGAGCCAGTAAGACTGAAGCTCTCCACTATGATGGGAAAGGACTCGATTGTGAAGAGTCAGAGAGTTACCGGACTTAGAATCAGGAGTTTCTCCTCGAATACCTTTATAGACCTACCTCCTGTTTACACAAGAGACTTCATTCCGCTCGAATGTGCACACATCCACACCTGCAGGACAGCCAATAGGTGGGACCACCTTGCTGCCATAGCTCAAGATGCCTCCACTGATGGATTGTGGCGTGGGACTCCTGATTGGGTACGACTGCTCCTGAGCACTGGCACCATGAAGGATCATCACCGGAGGTGACTACGAGCCCCACGCCGTTAAGACCGACCTTAGTTGGAGCATCATAGGAAATGCACCACAGCACACAAGCCCAAAAGACGTAACTGGCCAGTGCCATCGCGTATCCGTCAAGGTGCTTCCGACTTTGACACCAGCTGCTGCCATTAGAGCGCTTGAGTCAGATTTTGCAGACACCAGATCAGGAGATAGGAATATATCTCAAGAAAATATTCAGTTCTTACAGATATTAAGGGGAAGCATCCGGCCAAACAAGTGGGGCCACCTAGAGATGCCCCTTTCCCTTCAAAGCACGTCCCCACCTCCCCAACAACAAGAGGCTTGCCTTAGTCTGGTTGAGACATCTTAAAAGAAAACTTGACAGTAATCCCAAACTCAAACAAGACTACATAAAATTCATGGCGTGTGTCTTCAAGGATGGCGACGCGGAGAGGGCAGATAAGCTACCAAAGCCTGGAAACGTATGGTACATTCCGCACCAAGGGGTTTACCACCATAGGAAACCAGACAAGATCAGGGTAGTCTTTGATGCCTCCACAAGCTATGAAGGCACTGCCCTAAACAACCATCTGCTGACTGGACCTGACCTGACGAACGGGCTTACTGTTGATTCCCCAAAAATCGCATCGCAGTCATGTGCGACGTGGAGAAAATGTTTCACCGGTTCCATGTTAGCAAGGAAGACAAGGATTATCTGCGGTTCCTGTGGTGGGAAGATGGAGATACGGATTCAGAACCTAAAGAATACTGTATGAAAGTTCACCTCTTTGGTGCATCTTCATTTCCAGGTTGTGTCAATTACGGCTTGAAGCACCTGGCCTGTCAAAACGAGAAAGATTAGCCATCGGCAGCTGGTTTCATCAGGAAGCATTTCTATGTAGATGAAGGCCTTATAAGCCTGAAATCTGTCGATGAAGCAATAGAGCTGGTAAAGGAAGCTCAGGCCATGTGTGCCAAAGGAAAACTGCACCTTCACAAATTCATCTCAAACAACCGAGAGGTGCTGGAGTCCATACACATCACTGAGCGCGCTACAGAGATGGAGGACGTGGATCTCAACTGCGACGATCTTCCAGTACAAAGAGTACTGGGAGTGAGTTGGAACGTAGAGAGTGACGTCTTTTCCTTTAAGGTCTCGCTTGATGAAAAGCCAGCTACTCGACGTGGCGTTCTCTCCATGGTGGCTTCAGTGTATGACCCACTAGGATTCCTAGCCCCGTTCATCTTATCAGGAAAGAGGGTGCTACAAGAGATGTGCCAGAGGGGCATGAGCTGGGATGAACCACTACCCAGCGAGTTGAAACCGAGGTGGGAAGGTTGGGTGAATGACTTGGGAAATCTTGAAAGGATCCAGATCCCGAGATGCTTCACACCCGAAAACTTTGGAAGAGTCCTGAGAGTGGAGCTACATCACGTGTTCATACGTCAGGTTGGTGAGCGAAGGAAAGGTACACTGCACCTTGATCATGGGCAAGGCGAGAGTCGCACCCACGAAAATAGTCACCATACCAAGGCTAGAATTGACCGCAGCTGTCATCTCCGCTGCTGCCAGCAACAAGATAAAGGAGGAGCTAAAATACTTTTGGATGGATTCTCGAGTAGTCCTGGGGTACATCAACAATGAAGCTCGAAGGTTCCATGTATTCATTGCAAACCGCGTCCAAAGAATCAGGGAAACCACTGACCCCGAACAATGGTACTACGTTGACTCAGCGGCGAACCCTGCCGACCACGCGTCTAGGGGCCTCGAAGTGACAGAGCTAATCAACTCCAACTGGTTTACAGGACCCAAGTTCCTATGGGAAAGAGAGCTAGTTGCAGACCAAGGAACTGCAGAGCTACTGGTGGGAGATCCTGAGGTCAAATCAATCCAAGTGTTGAAAACTGATGCTGCAAGTCAAGGTAACTTCCAGGAGCGACTGTCACGTTTCCCTAAATGGACCACGGCAGTAAACGTCATCGCTCGGATTCAACGATTAGCCAAGAAGATATAGGTGAGAAAACCCCCGAGTGTGGAGGAAAGAAGGAAAGCTACTCTCACCCTCATCAGTCTTGCACAGCAAGCTGCCTTCGAGGGAGAGTTGCTTATACTCAACCAGGAATCCGGAAGGCTGCCTCGTAACCACCACCTGCACCAGCTTGACCCACTCCTCCAGGATGATATAATGAGAGTAGGAGGAAGGCTGAAGAGAGCATCAGCACCTCTTTAGCTAAGACACCCAATAATCCTTCCAAAGGACGGCGTTGTCACACACCTCATCCTTGCACACCATCACAGAAAGATACAACATCAATGCAGAGGACAAACATTGAACGAACTAAGGGCCAACGGTTACTGGATCATTGGTGGCAACAGAGCTGTAGCCCAGTACATAAGACAGTGTGTCCTCTGTAGGAGGGCCCGTAGTGATCGTGTCGATCCATCGCCGCCGTTTACCTACTGTGGTATGGATTGTTTTGGTCCATTCTACACTAAGCTGGATCGCAGGGAATGCAAACGGTATGGTCTCCCCCTTACATGCCTGTGCTCCAGAGCAGTCCACATAGAGATGTTGGAAAACATGCCGACCGATGCATTCATCAATGCCCTATGGTGCTTCATTTCCATCCGCGGAGCTGTTCGACACATCCGATCGGATCAAGGCTCCAACTTTGTTGGAGCAAAAACGAATTGGAAAAAGCCTTGAAAGAAGTAAACCAAGAGAGAGTAGCAGCATACCTAGCAGATAAGCAGTGCGACTTCCGCATGAACGTGCCAGGCTTGAGTCATGTCAGAGGCGTATGGGAACAGCAAATCCGGACCGTGAGGGCCGTGCTTGGCTTGGTCCTTGCACGCAGTGCAGGAAGACTGGACAATGCTTCTTTAAGGACATTCCTATACGAAGCCATGTCTATCGTGAACAACCGTCCGCTCACGGTGAACAGTATCCTATGACCCTATGAACATGGAACCGCTAACACCCAACCATCTGCTCACCATGGTAGATTCGTCAAGGAAGACATATACGCCAGGAAGCGGTGGAGTTGAGTGCAATACTTATCCGAACAATTTTGGAACAGATGGAGAAAGGAATATCTCGCCAACATCACCCTTAGGCAACAATGGCATAAACCCTGAAGGAACGTACAGGTCGACGATATTGTGATCGTCAAGGAAGAAGAGGTTCCTCGCAACGAATGGAGACTGGCCAAGATTATTGAAGTTTGTAGGGACGATGATGGACTAGTGCGGAAGGCTACGATGCAGATGGGAGAGAAAAAGTTGGGAAAAAATGGAGAATGCCTCAGCAGGGCAGCCACCATTGAACAACCCATCCAAAGGCTAGTCGTTTTAGTGGAAAGCAAATAACAACCCCGCTTTTCGACACCTTTACGCAAGTAACTCTCCATTTGTTCCTTTGGACTACATGGAAGGGAGTGCTTGGAAATTACCATCGATGCACTGTTAAAAGCACATTAACAGGTAGTCAAGTGGTGATTTGGTGGGAGTATAACTGGGATCAGACGCGCATGGTTTGCGATAGGGTAAAGAATTCAAAGGAACCGGCGTCTGTATGTAAGACTTGGGATGAGGAATCACCAGGCGCCACCGTGCGCTCCTGATGACAAAGAAGTCGGCCTTCTCAGCAGGGCAGACAGTCGGAGTCGTCTTTTTCGCCCGGCCTTGTCGCCGCTAACGAGAATATAAGTGGGATCGAAAGCCTCCAGGGACCACCTGGTTAAATTTACGAACATTTTTCTCCGAAGAAAGGCGACCCCAAATTTGGGTCAGAATAAATTGACCTTGTGATTCCAGGGTTAATCCGAAACATGTGTTCAGCGCACACACACATTTCTTGGCCCATATTAAGGTGCTGCCAGGCTCTTCCGGTAGTCCCGCAGAAATTTTCCTCGGGCGCACGACCTCTCCTCACCCGATCACGACATCAAAACTTACACCATCTAACAGAGAAGAGTTTTTTACCTTTTGTCCCAAACCTTTGGGCTCCGGCTCGATTCGCCTCGATCTAGATTGCCATTCCAAACAAGCTTCATGAACTCATTTCTCCAGTAGATATTGAGTGATTGTGCGTGTGTTATCTACGATATTAACCGTTCTTATATGTATTGTGTATTTGCCTAATTCATAGGTTCATTATTGTGTTTGTATATTCGTTCGCCTAATTCATGGCCTCATGTTGTGGGAACGGCTTTACACGATCAAACGTAAACATTATGTGCATCGGCTTACGATGTTAGCCGTTCTTACACGTATTGTATATAAACATTATGTGCAATGGTTTGCGATGTTAACCGTTCTCACGTATTTTGTATTTGCCTAATTCATTTATTATTTGCAGTTTTAACATTGTACTGAATGTTGTACTCCAGTTGTACTGAATGGTGTACACTAGTTGTACTGAATGGTGTACTCCAGTTGTACTGAATGGTGTACTCCAGTTGTACTGAATGGTGTACACTAGTTGTACTGAATGGTGTACTCCAGTTGTACTGAATGTTGTACTCCAGTTGTACTGAATGGTGTACACTAGTTGTACTATATGTAAAGTGAACACGAAATAAAGATCGTTCGATACACCAGTAAGAAGTGTCAAACCTTTTCATTCGTCACGAGTACGAGCTGGGCTGTAGTTACACTCCCTGCTTATTAATTATTTTGATTTCTTTTTGTGTCTGTTAATTATTTAATGATAGGAAAGTAATTTTATGTTTTTATGGAGATAGACATTAGTTAAAGTTAATACAATGTAGCTGCCGCTGGTACAGAGATAAATTGAGAAAAATAATGTCCATTTACGATGTTAACCGTTTAGATGTATTTGTGTATTTTGCCTAATACACAGATTTATCATTGCATTGCAGTTTTCACGTTGTACTAGAACGTTGTACTAACACGTTATAATAAAGATTGTCTATGTATATCACGTCGTACTAAGACTTCAGAGAATAAAGATCATTTATGTACACCAGTAAGAAGTGTCAAACCCTCTTCCTTCACGTAAAGCCGGGCTGTAGTTACATACAATACAAGAATCGGTTTAATTTGCACAGCAGTTTTCACATAAAAAATATTTTTATTTATCTTTTTTATATCATATGAATACTAAAAGTAAAATTGAACCCCTCTCGAAATAAATGCAGTGAATGTAAACAAAAAATTTCAACTTAGTTTTAGTTATGTAAACAAAAAACTTAACAATAATGATATAGTCGTTTCAGCATTCCGTACTTTAAAATACTAAATGTTAACATTTGTAAAGAGTTAAAAATATGTTTTTTAGCTTCCAAAATAATGGAACTCTTTGGAAATTATAG
>VCCN01006129.1:5279665-5291863 GCA_006491835.1 Architeuthis dux
AAGTAGTGCAAAATATTTTTATGACTTTTTCAAGCGCAAAGCGCATGGTAACAAAATCTAAGTTTGAATCCCATTTTGCCCATTTTTTCTTCTCCTTCATCCTTATAGCGGGTGGCAAATTTCTGTGTTACACAGGCCCACAGAGCATCATTTTTGACTGATGCTCACCAAATTCAGACAGGATGCATATTATTAATAAGTACCTTGTTGGATTATACAAAAGAAAACTCTATATGTTACATTTTATTGAGAAAATTTTGTCGCTTCGCACTTGCATACACAACTGTTCAGTTGCGTGTCTACTTGATTTCCATGAATTTTTTTCTCCTACACCCAGATTAATATATTAGTCTGGAAAATGTGTGATATAATCTGAGACCACCCAAATAAAGTTTAAAGTGTGAACAAACTATAAAGGCCAATATAAGGTCACAAACAGAGCAAATAAGTATTTTAATATACAACAAGAAAAAGAACAGACCTGCAACATTGTTTACACAATCTTTGATAGCATTTGGCAACATTTGTTTCTGTAATAAAACTATTTGTTACCAATTGATAAAAAAAAGAATTATGTAAAGCTGTTAAGAGATTTGAAAAAAGACTCTGAAAATGGACACTGACTGGTTTTCTCGAGCCTTGCTACATTTTCGTTTGTATCCAAGAAGTGTGTATCTATTTGTGTTCCCCAAAAGTTATAGCCTATAACTTATAGATCATAACTTACAATATGAGATGTTTAAAAACATGTTTTAGTTTCTTAAATTATGAACGCTTTTTCTTAAATGTCACATTATTTTTATTTTAAGAATTGATTTTTAAAAAAAAGAAGAATTATGACATAGTGTGACATAAAAAAGAAAATAATATTCCTCTTTCTTCGTCCACTCTCTTTATCATTCCTTTCTTATGAACACTTTGAACCAATTCAAATTTCGTTGGAACGCAAAGCTTTTTGGCATTCAGAGAACTTTCGTTGCAATTAAAAAGGAGATAATAAAGACACTGTTGCTATCAACAGACTCAAACCAGCATTCTGTGAATTGCAAGATAAATCAGAAAACCATACTGATTTTACGGATACACAAAAACAACATACTAACATATCACAAACAGAAAATAGAAAAGAAAAGAAAACTAAATCTGGAAGGACAGTTACCTTTCCGAAGCATTTTAAAACATATGTTTGATATTGATTATTGATTTCAGTTGAAACCTTATCAAGTGGGGCCTAGTGGGACCACTCAATTTTAGTGTGGGAACAACTATAAAATCTTCGCTTCACTACTGAATTTAATATTTTGTTCACACATTAAACTTTACTTGGGTGGTCCCACAAATATTTTTTATTTCCAGAATGACTTAAAAAATCTCATGTAAACAAAATCAAAACATTGAATTAAAAAAACGATCTAAATCTTGTTTAAGGTCCACAAAATTGGGTTTGGTACTATTTGGCTTGGGCGTTCTGGCGTGAGTATTAAGGCGTCAAACCTATTTTGGTGTGAGCCCATTTGGTGTTAGGAAAAAATGTTGAACTTTAAAATTATTATTAATAATAGACTTTTCAGATCTATTTATATCGTGTTCTTTACCTTGGAGATTTTTTAGTCATATTTATTAGAATTTTACTTCTATTTAAATTAATTCTATTTTAATTGAATAAACCTTAAGTTCCCTACAAACTTGAATATTCATTCGACTTTTTAATTAACTACACAAATTTAAATTATTATTTTTATTTTGCAGTTATTAGAGACACACAGTTTCTTCAATCGATAACTTCTTCATGAGCTTGGAAACAAACAATATATATTTATTACAAAAATCAAATTATTTTTTGTGTTCGCATGTATAGATTGACAGTCTGTTTCATTGCTGCATGCAATTTATCAAGCGAATGGTTGAAAACCAAATAATCAAATCATTTTATAAAAAAGTATTATTTTTTGCACACGTCACCACCATACCCAGCTCCTCCCACTTTTATTTTATTTTTATTTTTCTCTTTTTTTCTCTCAAAGTATTTATTATTTATCACATTTATATTTGTTAGCAATCACTAATTTTTAGCATCCGGTATTAATTACGTATATTTTTTCAAGTAAAAAATATTAAATATATTTATTAAGTTCAATAGCCATGTCTATTGTGTTCTTAAAAATATGGCTTGTCTTATGTGTGGGTGTGTCTGTATACATTCGACTTCCTGTGTATTTCCGGCCAAAGATTGTTTTCGTCTGAATGCAAGAGATTTAAGTCTGTATATAAATTAGTGTATGTCTGTATATAAGATATTATATGTAAGACATGGGTTAAACATATTTTTCTATATAGTGGTCATTCTGGTGTTTTTTGTACCAGAATAAGCTAAATTGATTTTGTTTTCATGTTGCAGGTGGCCGAATGACCTCCAGTCGAAATCCCAAATCTGCTGACAGCACTGTAGACCTCGGACTACAGTACATTACTGTAACTCCAGAGCTGTTTAATAAATATTCCTAGTAAGTGGAACCAAACACTTTATTTAAAATGCATTAATTTTTTATAATGTAAAATTTTTTGGTTATACAGGTTTAAAAAATGGTTAGCTATAAAATGGCAACGTCTGTGTAACTTTAGCAATAAAAATGGCTATTTCCGATTGGGTGGTGTAGGATTATGACTTTTTCTTTGTTTTTCCAATATTTTTTTGGCATATAGATTTTAAAAAGATTTTTTGCATTTTCCTTTCAATTTTGACGTAGTTTTCATATTTTCGCATTTCCTATTTTTCTATGAAATTTTTAATCTTTATTTTTATTTCTTTTGGTGGGAGGGGGTTATTCAAAATTAAATTAAATTCATTAATTGATTTAAAATAAACTATATAATTATTAAATTATCGTTTTCTGTATAAAAAAACAAAAAAAACTATGTCATAAACTTACCCCCCACTTGTTTCTTCTTTGACTGAAAATAATATTGTTTTTTTTATTAAGCAACGATTGTTTGTTTGATTATTTCGCCTTACTTCTTAAAATTTAATCTTATGTAATAAAAAACTAAGTCATAACCCTACCGGAAATAGCCATTTTTATTGTTAATGTTAACTGTTTCCTCTCTGATAACGCCTCAAGGCGTGATAGAAAAAAATGATAAAACTAAAAAACATGTACCGTGGACTGATTGCTTGCCTGATACTGCTAAGCAGTTTATAGATAATAATTTATTATTATTGAAAATAAACGAAAACTTTAAAAATTTAGTAAAAAAAAAAAAAAACACTTTTAAATTTAAATCATACACAAATTTAAATCATAACAATTCCACTCAATCGATAATAATACCTTTTTCAAGATTTTATTTCACTGAACTTGGAAGTGATACATTGGAAGTGTACACTTAATATTAATAGAGATATAGTAATTTATTTACTGCCCATTGTATCTTTTTGTTCAGCAACAGACTGTTAGATTAGTTTCAGGGCACACAGGTCAGGGAAGTAATCAAACATGGCTGCTAGGGGGGAAAAGGTTAAACGGAAGTGGCCATTTCATAGCTAATCGTTTTTTTAAACAGTATAACCAAAAATTACCAATTGTTTATAACACTGAATTCAATAATATAATGAATTATAACAATGAATGTAAATTGTTCCAATTTTTATATCCTTTGCTTAATGTTACCAGCCAGTCGCTATTTTTGTGTGTGACTGTATCTCTGTATGTCTGCAGTGAGCATCACAGCCAAACTAAAAGATGCTCAATATCCATCTTCTGGATCTTTATTATTTTGTGTCTGATGTATATGTATTATAGTGTTTATCTGTAATACTATGCAAAAGTCTCTATTTTTGTGTGTGACATTGTATGTGTGTATTAATGTATGTATGTATGTATGTCTGCAGTGAGCATCACAGCCAAACTGTAAGTCCCAGAGGTCTGATATTTTGCATGGATATTGACTTAACCCCGGGATAAAATATAGGCTATTTTGTTTTTTGAAAATGCCAACACTATTGAGTTTTTAGTGGGTGGTTGGATTCACAATGCAAGTATTATGTTAAACTGAACACATCTTTTATGTTCAGTAGCAATGACCGTGATGAATGCAATCTACATCATCACACATGTTCCAAATTATTTGGGTTTTTTTAAGAAAAGTTGTATTACAAAGAATGTTTTTCCCCCCACTTTTGAGGGTAAAAAAAATACTTCTTTTTGTTATTTTTAATTGGACAATATTTTTTTTACGGATGGCCGTAAAGTAAAAAGTCTTACCAATCAAGTGACTTCCCGTCATTATAGAAACTGACTCGACCCCATTTTTGTCCATCTTTCAAAAACGCTTAAAGCCATCCAATCATGTCGTCTGCTATTGTGACATGGCCATCTGATCACCGATTATACCAACCCCTACGTAGACATACCCACGGCACTTTTGAAATCGTCGACACCCTATTTTAAAACGTAATTAAGTTTTTTAAAACTGTGTTCTCAAGTTTTCTCTTGTTCTTGTTAGAAAGAGGAAAGTCCAAATTATTGATTTTCGTTAATTACAACGTAGAAATGAACTTTTAAAATAAATGTTTACTTTTTAATCGATAATTCAATTATTTTGACGACATTTTGTTGACAGGTCTTAAAATTTTTTTAAATTGAGATTCTGTAATTAAAAAATCTACTAAAAATAATTTACACTCATTACTCAACTGATATGTGGTAAAAATCGTCACAGGCTGCTTAAAAAAACCCAATGAAATATAGTTTTTTTTTCAACATCACAGAGAAACGTTTATCAGGAACATTTTATTTATTTATTTTTCCTAAATTCTTCTATAGATTTCTTCATCTGATAACTCCCCAAATTATTACCCTATTAATTTATTTTCGATCTCAGATGATCCAATTTATTCTTAAAATTATTTACTATTTTTTACATGAGATGGTAAACTATTCCAGTTTCAAAATTCTTTGTGAGAAAAAAATCAATTGACTATCTAGAAATTTCTCATCCTTTCTGACTTAAATTAAACATTAGAATTCCGTAATTTGTAAAACCATTTGATATCTTGAAAGTTTCGATTAAGTCTCCTCTAGCCCTCCTTTCAAACAAAGTATTTATTAGTAATTTTTATAAATATTTTCATTTATTTAATTTATAGTTGTAATAAAATAAAACTTTTAATAAAAGTAATTTTTTTATTAGTAAAAGTTGACTATACGGTAAAAAAATAAGTAGACTTATAGTTAAAATAACTGATGGTGTTTACTTTTATTTTTTTATATTAGAAACAGGAACAGTTAACAATAATACTTTTTTTATTTAAATAAATAAATTAGAATTATTTCTATAAATTAAAAAAAATTAAATACTAGCTATTTTATTATTACTATATATATTGAATAAATTAATAGGAAAAAAGTCATAATATATGCTAATGTGCGGTAAAAATAAACTAAAATAAAATAAATTTCATATTATTTAATAAAAATAAAATGTTTACGATAAAGAATATTAACAATATAATATTACTATAAATTGAAATATTAATTTGTTTTATTAAAAATATTATTTATTTCATCTATCAATTAAATTAAAATATTACATATTTCATTGATTGCTAGATTTGTGGGGTGTACTCAACTCTAAACAAAAGATCGGACAGTTTTTGTCTGAAATTATTGATATTCAATGATTTTATTTAACAATCTTTTAGGGGACTATTATTCTCATGTAGCATCAGTTTAAAAAGAATTTATACTTCCAGTAGTAAGTAAAAATTAAGCCAATAAAAACTGCACCGGGATTCTTGGCTAAAATTAAGATAAAAGTGTAATATCTGTTCTTATCAGCTTAATAAAACACATTCACCTCGATATGTGGTGAACGGGAGAAAAAGATGACGAAAATTAGTTCCATTAAAAACTTCTTTGAATATTTTTGTGGAAAAAGATTTCTTTCGATCTTTTTATTTTAAATGATAGTCACCATGATGTCAATTTAGAGCTAGATCTAGCTCCTTAAAATTGGCAACCCTGCTTCGTCTTAAGCCAGACACTTCACGCTCACGCACGTAACACGAAAACGCTTTTGAATAGAATATTTTTGTAAATTTAATGCGAATTACCATTTTAAAAAAAATATTTTGACAATCTTTGGTTTGACGCTGGCAGAAGAGAACAGCCGTTTTGAATGGCTAAAAGTGGCTGGATCTTTTAATGACTGATTTTTAAAATGGTTAAAAGTGGCTAGATTTAATTTCCATACGCTTCAAAAACTCCAAGGCCCCAACAAGTATAATTATACAACGTATTGATAAGATTAACAAAATAATGAAAATAAAAGCCATTAATTTGTTCTAGCTCTAAGAGACTGTTCGTCAAATAACGTTGTGTTCTCGCTCTCTAAAGATACCGTCTCTTAACCAATTTTAGCCATTCTTAAAGCCAGTCATTGAAAGATCTAGCCACTTTCAGCCATTTTGGTAGCGTCAAACCAAAGATTGCCAATATTTTATCGCGATTTTAAATTAAATTAGTACATTTTTTAAAAAAGCACCCAATTTTCAAAACGTCATCCAAAAGAACCGAATCGCATGAAAAGAACCAAATTAGGTATGAAAGAACCAAATCCGGCAGCCCTCTTAATGTCATGTGACAGTCTTCCGCGCGAAAATGTCATACACATTATTAGCAGAAGAAGGCTTTGAAAAGAGACACGAAAGATTTGGTTTCTTTCTCCCTGAAGAGTGAGGTCAGATTATTTTTTTGTATTTTCCCCCATTTATTTTAAATACTTTATGAATAACAATTGCAATTTGATATTTTAATTCATAAATCTTTGAGGCTTGCTTTTTTTTCTCACTTCGTTTTACCTAAAATAAAAATGATTCAGTTGTAGGTACCTCCAAACATTTGGCGAGGTTATGTGACACAAATGCCTTAAACTTGTATAAAAATTAATTCTTTTGTATTAACTCTTCGTGTCATTCGTAAGAAGAATGAATGTAGGAAATTATGATGTAAGAATTGTTTTTTAATGTTTAGAATCAACGATGCTTGACTTTGAAAAAATTACTTGCATCTAGAAGATTTGGTTTATACATATGGCTGTTAATTTTATGTGTTTTCAATCAAAACTTTCGTTTCTTCCGGAAATGTGTAAGTTTTGAGGTAATTAAAAGATTTAAAAACTGAACCTTGAACCTTTAAGTACGCAAAAATATTTTTTATTTGAAAAACTAAATTTTTGCTCTTTTAAAACAAAGTAAACCACCAAAGGTATTCAATTATTGCAATACGTTTTTAAAAGAGCGTGGTGGTATCTACCACTTTATAAAAAGGAGAGTTTTGACTGGTACTGTCTGTAGCAAGACCTTCCGCGTTCATTTTCGCAGGGACATTCAAGGTAGCTATGTTCAAAACCAATGCGGGGAACACTTAAACTTTTTTTTTTTTTTAAATCACTTTTGTGAGATTTTAATATAATTTTCGGCTGTTTTGAAATCTTTTAGAAATGGCGAATTTTTAAAGTTTCCATTCCAAATTTCGGAAAACTTTTGGCTATTAGCTTTCTTGTTTCCAATTGACCGCCACTTTAGCTGCTGCTGATGGCGAATTTAAAGTCAAGAGACTAGATTCCTCAGAACGGTATTTTCAGTTTTTAAGTGGTCTATCTTGCAATTTTATGTGGTTCAAGAGACTAGTGTTTTGCGGTGTTTTTTTTTTATTCAAGCAAAAGCTTAATAAATACAAATGATAATTTAGGGTTAGTGTTTTTAGCGTAGGGGTTAGTGCAGACCTAACGCCAATAAAGTAAAATACAAGTCAATTAGCTTGGGGAACTCACGCTTGGAAATAGTCTTTTCAGCACTAAAATGTGATATACAACACGAATCATTGCAATTTTTTTCTTTAAACAAGGGGTAGCCAACCTTTAACATTCCCTCTGCCATTTTTTTTCGCGCGTGAAAAAAAAAATGGCGGATGGAATGATGCGCCATACGATTTTACATGACAATGATTAAATTAGGTATGTTCACCAAAATAACCCCCTAAAAATAATGCCACATCAATACTTTTCATAATCAGGTATTTCTGCGCATAACCACTTTGTCGACTTCATCTGGATCATTAAATTTATCTTCATTCAAAATGAACGGAATATGTGCATGTAAGCCTCATTTCAAGCACTACCAAATGTATCATTTTCTAAGATATCCTTCAATAACTCGTGCAATTTTAGGTTACCGACTCTTGCCACAATATCAGGTCTGTCCGAAGCCTGTTGTCCTGGATAGAGGTTATCCATAATCTCAGTCTACAAAGGATTGCACCTCATAGTAATAAATAAATCTGGCGTACCAAATTTTCCTACAATAGCCATGGCATAATGGTACCTTTAACTCGTGTTCCTAGGAGAGCCTTGAAATGATGCGGATAAAATAACTGTCCGTCCCTACATGAATTCCTGCATCAGTAGCTATTAGCTAAGTAATCAGGAAGTCCTTGATACTGTTCCATTCATTCGTTTTTTATTTACATTCACCATAAGAATTCACCCGTCACTCTTACAATCCAACACTTACCATAATACCGCGTTTTCTCTGTGGACCTATTTAAAATTTTGTAAATCCCATGAAGTGTCTGCAATGGAAAAATGATAGGGTTTCGGAAAAAACGCTCCCCAAAAAGAAATTAAACAAAGCAGAAATGTGGGTGGGTTAGTAAGTGTCCCCCCTGCCCACACTATTTTTTGAACGCCCGCTGTTTTCTGACGCTTTTGCGTCAGAAACAAGGTCATTCTCTAATTGGGATGGGATTTTGGGTGAAAAGAATTGTAAAAAAAAAAAAATAGAGTGGTACAAACTCTTGTAAGTAAGATATAAATAATTGGTCCGTAGTACCATTTACATGACTCCCCTCTGTAATATTTGGCATACATGAATTTGCTTTAATCAATTTCGACCGTTGTATTTGGTCCACCCAATGTAATTTGGTTATCAATGTGCAAATATAACGTATAAAATTCTGCCAGTCAATAACTACCCTTGCACTGACACCGGTCTCCTTAACCACATAATATTGTCTCAGATCAGACCACCACACCAATAAATTATGTCCAGTAAGTGTATTAACTTCGGGTGGGACTTGTGTGAAAAGGAACCAATCTGAAGGTTCCTATGCTTTTTACATTAGCGGCATGCCCGTGCAGTCGTCGTCAATGTACACAGGTCCTTTTTTGGCTCTGCAACGACATTGGTATATTGCAACTGGCGCATTGCATGGTGTTCGCAATAAGGTGGTCTTTAGCCAGCCACCGTTTTAGCATTCTGTGTCTTTGCTGTTATGTTGGCTAGCTCCGTGAATGTTATTTCCAGTTCAGGTGACAAGAACCTCTGTCACTGTCATTTCTGAACTGGAACAAGACATGTAGGCGCAAGAGGCCTCGCTCTACCATGCTTAGGTAAGCTTCCTTCAGCCATTTTAGCTTCAGAAACTGGAAAAATGTTAGAATTGTTGTCTGCTTCTTTGACTTTAAATTTGCTGCCAACGGCAGCGAATGTCGCCAACTCGTGTTTCCACTATCAGCTTACCATTTTTCACTTTGTTTCTTTTTTGCTTTGCATCTTGTAAAATGGTCCATAACAATTAAATTCAAATAAAAACCAAAATTTATAGGTTGTGTTAATGTCTTAATAGCAGAACAGTCAATATAGAAATATATGCAATGACTTGGCCTCTATTCACAAGGATGTAATCTATCTGGTTGAAATATTTTCCATTTGGGCTGTGCCATGTCCGTCTTGTGGTTGCTTGTATGGGCCAAACGTGTTCCATCAGCTTTCGGTCTTTCTATCTGATAAATTCCAGGAGCCTCAAGCCTCCGTTGTTGAGCTCTGCATTGCAGTGAAGCTCACATGTTCCTTTCCTGTTCTTGCAAGCCTCTTCTACTACCTTGGCGTTCCAATCGTCTTGCACGACAAAGATATTTCTTGATCCAAGACCTATTGACAGAGATGCGTTCTTCAGCATCATTTAACATTCCATCCGCCATTTCGTTTTTCACGCACGCGTATAGATGCACCATACAATTTTACATGACAATGATTAACTTAGGTATGTTCACCAAAAACAAACAAAATTATATATTAAAAAAAATAATGGCACATCAATACTTTTCATAATACGATAATACCTCCCATATCGATGGGCTCTTAAAACAAAATTTCACTTATAGACTGGCAGCATATCCTGCATACCTCCCAACTGTAAAAATTATCTCCCTTCACCTTTGCTCATATATTTTTGGATGTTGAAGGAACATTGAAAAGTCTTTGAAGGTAATTTCCTCAAAATTTCGGAGATATCGCTGGGACAGACATAGGCAGAGATATTTTGGGGGATTTAAAATTTAAAAAAAACGGAAACGTAGATAATTCCGGGGGGAAAGAAACACTTTAAAAAAATATTTTCCTGATTAAATTTTGGTGCTTTCAATCGGGGGTATCGGGTGATTGGAAGCCTCGTATTTTGAATTATTTTAGAGAAACGAAAATCACGATCAACGAGAACGAGTGGAGCACTGCTTCCCTGTAAGTGTTTGGTACTGTGCCGTTTCATAAGAAAAATATTTTGACGAATAAAATATTATTAAATATTGAAAAATGAATCGTTATTTTTATGAGAATCGTCATTTCTTTCTCTAATTTACAATAATACTTTTTGTCTCTTTCCACATAAAGTCATCAGAGCAAAAGTTATGGGAGATAAATAATTTGTACTGTGCAGACAGTATCAGTTTGAACAAATTATGGACTTTTTATTATTCATACATCATCATTTTATTTCATTAGAGTCTGAATATTGGAAGAATGAAGAAGAATTTTGAATTATTTGAAATATATTTTTAAAAATCTGTATTAAAACGAAAATGTTTAATCCCCTCCCCTAAAAAAGTTAATTCAATTCTTATAATTTCCGGACCCTAATGATTGACACAAAAAAAGATACATTTTGTTTTCATTTTGTTCAAAAAAACTTTATTACCAGGTTCTGTGAGAAAGTTAAACAAAATAAAAAAATTACTTACTTTAATGAGACATTTGCATTTGTTTCGACTTCGCCAAGGTTTTTATGTTCGGTTTTAAATTAGTTACTGAGAGCAAAAGAGAATTCTTCAAATTTGAATGGGTTAATCACGATCTTGTTTTGCTTTTTATCAATTTCATAGAGGAAAAGGTTTCTTCAAATCTGTATGTGGTTCCGAAACGTCAGGGCAATTTTTCTCAGTTCTGGTAATGATCGCCAGAAATTAATCATGTCCACATCATTTTGAACTAAGGGAAGCTCATCAAATCTCATTCTCAATAATGAATTTGTTTTTAAGTCGATAAGTTCCGTTTGTATGTTACTAGGCATGATTTTTTTTTTTTTTATCTCCCTCTTTCTCCCACTTGGTGAAAATGGGTTTTTATAAATGCGAGGAGGCAGTCTTCATCTTTAGAAAAATCATGAAAACGATTTTCAAATGACTTTCAATATATTTAGTAAAATTGATATTATCTACTCTGTTCTTTCAAGTGTGGAAACTGTTTCAAATCCTCATTTTCTAGCTGACAGATGAACAGTTTTAATTTCATTTTGAATGCATTGATATAATTCACTAAACTTGGAAACAATTTATTCTAGCCTTGCAGTTTCAAATTTAGATCATTGAGATGGCTGGTTATATCAACTAAGAATGCTATATCAAATAGCCAATTATCATCACATAAAAGGGCAGCTAATTTTTCTCTTCTAGAAAATTACAAACAGTATCTTTCAATTTCCAAAATCTACTAAGAACCTGTCCTCTAGAAAGCCAATGCACCTCACAATGGAGGATAAGATCGCCATATTCTGAATCTAATATTTCACAATATTCGCTGAACTCTCGTCTGTTTAATGCTCTCGCTCTAATTTTATTTACACATTTCACAACCGTTGACATGACATGCTGTAAGTTTAAAATTTTTCCACACAGCAACTGTTGGTGTATAATGCAGTGACGTTTTAGTAGAGGGAGATGTAAAAAGTCTTCAAGTAAAGTTGTAGTCGCAACAACTTTACCTATCATCGACAAAGCTCCGTCAGTACAAACACTGAGGAGTTTATTGAAATCTACTTGTAGATTTTCTAAGCATAATTTTAATTTGTCAAATGTGTTTCTCTT
>VCCN01006129.1:5305035-5328071 GCA_006491835.1 Architeuthis dux
GAGAGTAATCGGTCTGAGCAAAAAGTTGCAATTAAAAGCAACTAATAAAATTAAGAAGGTAAAAAGTCATGAAAATTTAAAATAGTTATTTGTTTTGGGTTAAGATTTACTTAGTTTTGTCTTTAAAATAGTCTTAAATAAAAGGAAATTGTTTTCTAACCTTGTCTTGCGCAATCGAAAAATAATGTAAGGGATTATTTCCATGTATTCAAGGGGAATAACTCGTCTTAAATCTTTGGACACTACTCTTGTATGAGTACCGTTTCTTCCTATGGCTTTTATTTTCATACCGCACAATATCAGTGGTGACTTTTCTTGCATGACATTTTGTCTTATGACTTTATGTCCGATCACCTTTTAAAACAGCTTGAGTTGAGTTGAGACTTTAAAAAAACTGAAAATTAGAATACTTGCATTATTAAAAATAAGTTACGTAATAACATAGCTTTAGGCTCCTTAGTGCCGATCCATACATAAATATCAACAGAATTAGTTAGAACTAGCAGAAATACCCTTTCTTTATTTCTTTTAATAACTTTCAATGATAGCCACAGGAATTTAGTCAAAGAAAGGGAAGACAGATATATTACTCTTTCTTTAATAGACAGCATTCTCTTGCCTTGGAATCTGCTGCTATGACAACAGAATATCACATTTCTTTGAATTTTTTGTAATAATAATCATTATCAGTAAACTTCAGTGTTAACATCTTTTCACCAGATTTGCTCTATAGGATCTTCCCATAAAGTCATATGACCTTAGATGGAGAGCACCTTTCGCAGTACCAAGTAAAGCAGATGTTTGTGGTTATGCTGGGACTTATTCTAATTTGTTCCAAGTTCTTTTTCAAATTTTTTCTCTTAGCTAGTTCTATGGTTAGGGAGTCCTCCCTGCCACCGCCCGGGTCAAAGTATCATTTAGTATCGCTTCCATCTTTGCCTTATCTAGAGCAAGTTGTTGGGCATATTTGACAGTAAATGATCTAATGGAGTTACCTCACCACTTATTCCCGGTAAGCGCCCCCACTAGTCCCGATGAATTAACCCCTCTAGCTTCTCCCAGAAGTCTTGCCTCTTGAATAAGGAGACATTAAACTTCCAATAGCCAGCTAGACTAAGCCTATTACCTAAATGCATCCGGGCTATCACCAATTTGTGGTCCAAATGCCCTAACCAGTGGAAGTTGGTACAGGTAAAGAGGTCTACATCGGCTCTTCTCACTAACATTCTGTCCAGGTAACTAAATTCCTGTCTAGAAGGCCCATTATGTCCACATTTCCTGCTCTAGGTGATCAACATGCCACCTATCTATCAGATCGATAAGCTCGCAATCACCCTTTGTCCTCTCACTAGCTCCCCGATCACCTTTATCTGTCACGGGTCAAGGATGGCATTCCAATCCCCCATTAAAATTAACCTCTTTGGATCCGACATAAAGGGCCCGACCTGCTGAAACAAGAGACCCCTCTCTCTAGTGCTGTTGGGCACATAAACCACAACAATCCAAAACTTTCCAGCCTTCACAGCAACATCGGCCAAAATCAATCGCACCGGCGTAGACAATGTCCTCCTTCGCGTCAAGGGACCGCTCAAACGACAGTCGTTGGCCAGCACCCCCTCATGAGCTTTGCAAGCAAAGTGTGTCTCCTGCATCGTAGCCATATCTGCTTCAAGGGACAGGAGATTTCTAAGCAGGCGTGCTGCCTTACTTGGGTCTCTCAAGCCCCTCATGTTCAAGCTAGCCAAATTAAGAGCCATCTTACTTACCGTTCAGTGTTGCACACAGTCCGAAAGTTCTCTGAGAACTCCGACGGCAGGTCCTAGGCTGTAACCTGACCGCCTATGACTATGTTGCCAATGTCGTTGGGAAGGTTAGTTTCAGAGCCCTATATAAAGAGGGGTGAACATAAACACTGACCCTCCCTGTGCAATGTGTGTTGATGGCTTTGAGGGTCCAGTACTCCCACTTGACCAGCCTTAGATCAGGCATGGCGTTTTGGGCGGCCACTAACATGTCCCATACTTGGTTTGTGACCAGTGTGGTTACGAGGAGAGCACCAGGAAAGTTCCTTGGGTCTTCTATGTCTTTATCATCCATCTTCGTAGATTTTAGGAGGGGCTTGAGGGGAAGACTTTAGATGGACGGGCCAATCACCCTCAATGGTGAGTCTGTCCACCTGACAAATCCCCTCTCCTTGGGGCAGCGTTTTTGCTGTTGCCTCTGTATCTTTGGCCTTTCATGTTGCTGCAGTTGCAGCTCCTGCTGCTTCTGGTTTGGGGGTGGGTAGCCGTGGATTGTGTCTGGGCCGTTTCGGCCTTTCCTCACCACTTGGCTCCATCACCCACAGGACTACTGGAAAGGTGGCAGCGGTGAAAGTGCCAGGGGAATCTTTAGTTGGGTTTCTTGCTGCAACTTCTGGGACTCCCCTGGCTGGTGGTACTGCGGCTGTCGGCAGTTCCATCAGTGTGGAATGTCGTCCTTCAACTTTTCTCCCACCATCAAGCTTTGACAGTTCATTGTCACTTAAACCACATAGTTCTGGTCCTTGCACTGTACCAGCCAACAAGACTCACAGCTTCAACTTATCCAAACGTGCTGAAGAAAGCACCAAGATGTTCTGCGCCAATGTCCACTGGGACATTGAAGACAGTGATTTTCATCTGTCTCCGTCCCAGGTACTCCGGCTGCAGCGTCTTTGTCCTCACGTCTGTCTTTGCAAGTGTCTCTGCCGCCTCCTGGGTGGGGAGCAGGATGTCCCATGTCACATAGCCCCTCCTGTACCTCGAATGCCTCCCTAGTTATTCTGACAAGCCGGCGGCTTGTGATGTCACTGGTAACCAAAGAGAGCGTTCGGGGAAACCAGACTCTTAGTGACTTCCGGTAGGGGCAGCAGCTTATTGCTGTTGATGTGGCCTTATAAATGGTCTGGTAGTCCTCAGCCATTTTTTTGTGGCTGCTAGTCTCCAGGGGTTTCTGGTGTCTTGAGGGATCTTCCTTTGGCTTGCCCCTCTTCTGGTGGTCCAGGAAGCCTTTCACTGGTCTTGAGGGAGCCTCAAATGGCCGTCCCCTCTTCCTAGCCTGTCAGCGTCCTTTTGCCTGAGCTGGTGGTCTTCGTTAGTAGGCTCCCAATGGCTGGCCCCTCTCCTTGTAAGCTGCCTTTCCTCATTAGCCAAAATGGCTGGCCATCCTTCATGCTCAGAGGAGTTGCTCTCCTCCAGCGTGGCTTTGGTTTTTTAAAAACCTGGTTGACAACTGTAGGTAGTTATTTCACTAAGGGAGTGGGGAACAACTACCGTCGAGTTGCCAGACAAAAGACTCAGAGCAGGGAGTTTAGCCCTGCTGAGTAGGAGAAAAAGAAGCTTCATTGAAAAATTGACTTAACTTGACAGAGTAAGAACAGATACTACACTTTAATCTCAAGGAAAAAAGGTGAGCGGGCAACTTCTTCAATTTGTCTGTTTCTTAAGTATTAGCTTTAGTTAGTGGCTTTAGTACTGGTTAGTAGATGAAGATAGAGAGGAAAAATAGAATAGTATGGTTAGCATTTAGAAGATTCAGTTGATCTTTAGATATACTTGATTTATGAGATGCCAAAATAGGTGCAACCAGGCTCGTTGGCACTGACTGGTAACTTCACCTAAAAGTGTGGCAAACTAGAGATGCTGAGGTTGACCCCAATGTCAACTGTCTAGACAAGCAGGAAGTTCTTCTAAAAATAGCACACACCAACTCCTGTTGTCCAGAGGTCATGATGGCCCTCTTTTTTTTCTATTGGCTTCTTTCTCAGTGCCTTTTTCTTACCATTTATATTTGGTAATTTTCTTTAAGGCTTTAATTAATTCCTTCCTTGCTATAACACAAAATTTCAGTCAAAGCAAAAGGGAGATAACCGTGTAAGCCTTAGAAGCTGTTTCAATTAACCACCATAAAATTGAACATTACCCACATGCTGCAAGTACGGAGGATGTTCCAGGGTTCCAAACCGTTTGCCAGCCAGCCAGGCTGTGCAATCAGACAGGTTAGCACTTCTCTGGAAATGTTATTTCACAGCCATTCGGGCACAAATTCATGTTGCACCAATCCTTGGTAGTCTAAGCAGGCAATGGACATGACATTGATTTTGGTCTTGGACATGTGCCAAGAAGGATGAGTACATTTGTGTGTAAATGACTAGAGGATCTGTTCATGTTGGTCATAGAAGTTGCCTCATGAGAGTTTAGGGCAAGTGGTATGTGCAGGTTCTTATCTCATGCCTTTCCCAGATGGGGAAATAGCCGCATGATTTACTGCGGCTCTGCCAAACAGCTTTTGATTTTTAATATCATATCAATTTTGCACTTGTCAAAATTGATATTGTTTGCTGATGAGTAGATGTGTGCCAAGGTATTGCAAACATGATCTCCGTAGTCCAAAGCAATCCCTCTTGCTAACTCCTGAATCAACACAAGATTGCTTGAAGTTGGTGTTGATAGAACACAAATTACATGTGTGCCTTCTTGTGTAGTAGCATCAAAAATCAAGGTGGTAGTATTAGATGTTATAACTGCCACTGCGATTTAAAAAAAACTGCCTCTCACTATCACAATTGGCAAAGGAAGGAACCGCTACTAAAATGGGAGGTGGGGGGACAATGATGTGCATGTTCGCTTCGGATAAACAAGTACCGGTCGACCAACAGCACACAGTAAATAATGAAATGCAACCTTACCTTTCTTAAACACATCTGTAAGGCAATAAGTCTGTATAACAGGTAGAGGGGGTTGCAACTTTAAATGTGCCGAGGGTGCAGCAAAATGTGCTGTGTAAGTGTATGTAGCATTCAAGAGAAACAGTTCAAACTTTGTAACAATATTCAAACATGAGTTCTTTCCCATTCCACATAATTCTAACACACCATCCCAACAATAAGACAGTCTACTCTCTCTCTCTCTCTTTTTTGACACATTTTCTTCTGGCCTCTGAGTGTCCAATGTGTTTTTAAAGATGCAAATTTGCTTGTATGCAAATCCGGTCCTAATCTCTAGGTTGGAGCTCCAACTGAGCCTCCTGCGAGAATGGTTGGTCCCATGAGGCTTCTTTAAACAAATTGTACCATTGAAGGTATGAAAAGTTAAACTTATTATTATTTCTCTGGAGCCTGGAGAACTTGTCTCCAATCTGTGAAAAAAAGGGAAAGATTGCATTCATTTCTGCAGTGCAATAGCTTGTCGACCAGACCTTGTGTAAGTACACAAATAAATTCTTATACCTCAGCTGTTTGATGATTGACCAGAAACTCCAGCTCTCCTGGCCTCCTTTGTTTGAATGGTTGTATGTGAAAGAACATGTACACTTTTCATATCTATGCATTTTCAATATAGTTACAAATAGGGATATATTATGTTGAGATACATTTGAAAAACATGTAATAAATCAAAATCTTTTTCATTTTCCTAATATTTTCTTTCCTTTTACCTCTTTATAAATCATCATTGACGCTTTTTCCGATTACGGCAGATTGCAAATTTGCATTACTTATTGAAATTTACTTGGTGAAATTCTTTTGGGCCAAAACAATCTCCACGAGTGGCTGGGGAGGATGTTTTTATTGAGACATCATCCTTTCTTTTTTGCACTCCGACTTCAAAATAAGCCAATAAAAATAGGAATTAGTTTTGTTTTGTTTTTCATTAAATTTCTATTTTAGTTCGTTAGAAAGGTTTTTATCTTTTGAAAAACGTCCAGCTTACTCTAACGGACTTCAAACAAAAAGTTGAAAAAAATATATCTATACCTAACATTTGCTAATTGTCTTAAGTCCGTATTCATTTTGACTGTTGGTCAAGCTACTTTGATAGCTGTTTAATCTTATTGTTTTTTTTTAATTATGTTTGCTTGTTTCTCTATTTGTAAATATTGGCAGGGGTGGATGTTGTGGTGCTGCTGAAGTCTTTGTAGTCACTATACTGCATTTTTCTAAAACTTCTTCAGCTGTATATACATTTTCTTTTCTTTTAGCTAAAATATATCTACTTTTTTGGACTATAGATAAATCTATAGAATGAAAATCTTTTTTTATATTCCTTATTGGCCCATTCAACTATTTTCCTCCATGACATTTTTTCCCTCAACTTTTTAAATATGTGACCCTGCTGTTTACAAAGCTTGCGTAATAAATCTTTCTCATTTTAAATTGCTCAGCATCAGTAGCTATCGCTGAGGATTTACAAGCGGGGACTCCTGTCAGAATAAATGACCCACAAATGGTTGTAACATTTTTTTTTTTTTTTTCTTAATTCAAAACATAACTACTTCAGTATTTGAACGAAATCGACCCAATGTCAGGTTGCTGAAAGAAAACACTTCAACTTGCTGGGCTCTCCCAAAGCTTTCACTTTCTCCTCAGTATTCGTTCAAACGCTGTAGTGAAGATCGCTCTTTTTTCTGATTGGTCCTAAAATTTTATTCAATTGTGTCCATTCATAACAAAGCAGCTATTGATAGAACATGAGGACCCCTCTGAAAAGTGGGTCCGCAGTGCTGATCAGCGGTTAAAGTGTCTAGCACTGCAGGCAGGTGACTAGTATTGCTACTTTAAGTATGGGCACTAATGTTTCACCACCAAAACTATTTCTAGACATTCTCTTTCAATTGTGCCTGGTTTGGTTTTGAACTTCACCAATGTTTGTGATAATCATGTCCATGTAAGGAGCCCATCTACATTACCAGCTTGAGTTCTTGAAGAAACCGCCATCTTGGTAAAAAAAAAAAAGTTCAAACATGAGTCTCATTTATTCTCTGTAACTTACATTAAATTCAAGATGGCATCTGGTTGTTTTCTTTATTCATAGCACCACATGTAAGGGTCGGCAACTCTCTATTCAGTGTCCAAGGTCAATAACTTGAAAACAATACATAATTATTCATAACACCCTAGAAATAAGTGCAGCTTATTTCGACCCTGGCGACTTCTATCTTCCGCTTCCTCCCATCTGCCAGCATGAGGTGTTTCGTTTTTTCCAGCCGTCTTCTCCGTCTTTTTTTTTTTTTTTTTTTGCTGAGCAGAAGAAATATGATACACCCTGTGCCTTGTGGGCATATTCTTCAGGCTCCATTTACTACTGCTGCATGTGTAGTAAAAACGTCTCTTTTCAAACAGGAGGACCGCAGGGCACAATGTCTTTCAGAGGAACTTCTTCTGCATGACACCGGCAAACACACTGTCTTCCTTTGAATCTTTGCTCTACGCCAACAACGTTCATCAGACAGCAGCCAAAAAGCGAGTTGTTTCCACAGGATGGATATAGTTTTCACCAGTCCAAGTAAAAATTGTTCTGCAACATATGCGTAGGGAACTGTGCAGCTTTATCACAAAGTTTAAGATAATGGGGCTGGTATTAAAGCCGAAAATGAGGGAAGTGTCCTTGATGAAAAAGTAGAACCAATTTTTGTTTTCTTCCAAAGATAGCTTTATTATCAGGAAGGCCTTTTTGATGTCCGCAAGTAAGACGTACCGATTGGTACAAAACCAAATCAAAAACTTCAACATGTCCCCTATAAGGTTTACACTGGTATGTTCCACCTCATTTAAGGAAATGGCACTCCTTGTTCTAAGAGAACAATTGAACACAGGCCGGTAAGGAATCCAAATATAATTTTTATAATTGGAAGGGGACACCTTTATCCTCTTGATGATGTCCTTTTTTTTTTTTTTTGTTCATGGAACACCTCCATGCTATCCTTATACTGATTACGTTGTTCTAGGTTTTTCACCACCCGTTCTAGAACAACCGGGAAGTTAAAAGGGACCGAGTGAATCTTGTCTTCATACTGGGAAGTTTAACAAAATAACTGTCTGTGTATACAATTGATTCTCTGAATTGTCCAATCTTCTTCTGATCGTAGTTAGAGACAGTCTCCAGATCAGACAGCCCTAAAACCTCGACTCTAAACATTTGCAATAGGAATTTTGTGACGTCATAGTCACAATGTTGGGGTTCCCTTCCGATTTAGAAGCCTCAACAGAAGGAATTTGGTGAGACTGCAGGCTGTTACCAAAAGGGATGATTGCCGAAGGGATCTGCCATAGAGAGCCATTTAAACAATTTATTAAATGCTAGGGCTTGAGGTACGGAATTAAGTCTATACCTACCAAGCTCTATACACTAACAAACAGCATTACCGTCTCTATTGAGATCAGCAGCTAACTTAAAGTTCAATTTTTTAAGGTTTTTAACAACCTGTACAAAATTAGAGACCTCGAAGCTAAGATTGCGGTCAGTATCTATAAGTACTGGAAGGGACAGGAGGTACCAGGAACCATATCAATGTCCAGCACCACCTCCATCAACCTCTATTGGTTTTCCAAATAGGTTTTCACCTCATACTCAACACTGGCACCGGCTGAGATGTTACACTGTAATGTCTGAATCACAACTCCAGAAAAGTAGGAACACTGGCTCCCAGTGTTGTGCAGGCAATTACATTTACACAATTCCTTAACCATCATGCTGAGGCAAGTGTTCACCAAAGTGAGGGAATGTTGTTGTTTATAATGCACTATAGTGGCTACGTGAATGACAATATCTTCAAGTGTAGAGAAATCTTTCTTCTTTGCCAGGGCAATTCTCAGCAGAATGCCTCTCATTGGCGCAAAGAATTCCTAATTTAAGTTCCCTACACTTCTCTTCCTGGGCGAATGAGAATTGTATCTTGAACAATCGTTGTTCCTGTGACCATCTGCATTGCAGAATTTGCAATGTTTTATTTTGGATCCTTTTCTCTAATTGGTAGAGAAATTTTCCAAAGCGGAAGGCCTCTTTTTAAAATTTTATCTGTCCTAAACTTGGGGATGCCCAAGGAATAAATTTGGTCCCACTTTTGATGACCACCGTGCCCTTATCCGATCAGAAAGGTGCACCCTTTGTAATTTCATTTGAGTATTGTAAGATGTGGCTTAGTGGGAGATAGTTTGTACAGGATGAGCAAATCAGCTCTCTCTTAAGTTACAAGTATGGTTGTGAAGATGATGTGGCTCATGATCAAGCTGCCCGCTGTATTGTCCTCGAGTCCCAAGAGAAAAGAGTTTTTCAACTCCCACAAATCAGATTTTATATTAGCTAGACATCCAGGAACTCTTCTCTGAGCATAACTAAGGCAGTATCAAAATTTCTGTTGCTGATAGACAGATGTTGTACAATCTGAAGGGCATATTCAGAAAGTCAACCCTTCAGACATTGAAATTTGGTCGCCCTTGTCAATCTTGCCGCACAATTCTCAAATTGTGCCAAAAAGTTCTTGAAGGCAAATTTATCATCCCAACCTCTGCCACTGAACAAGGCTCAACAACAGTCTCGAGGGCGCAGCCCTAACGAATGCATTGACTTGAGCTTCTAAGGAAGCCGCTAAACTCTCAGAACACAGGTTCTAAATTCTACCTCTCTCTCTCTCTCTCTCTACCCCTCTCTCTCTCTCTCTACACCTCTCTCTCTCTCTCTCTACCTCTCTCTCCCCACTTGCGAAATCGCCAGATCCAGCTCATCAATGTGCACTAACCATTTTTAAAATTTTTTTATTGTCTTCATGTTTAAAAAGTACTTCCTTGAACAGGTCGTCCGGAGACTTAAGGCTGTTAAGTTCTATCTGGATCTCTGCTTGTAAGCAGTCTGCTGCCACCACAGTAACTTATCCAAAGTCCTAACAGTCTCTAACATAGCAAATTTATTAAAAATGTTCAGATAAGAAACACCCTTTAGAACATAAGAACAAATGTCTTGAATAAGACCAAGACGAACACGTCTAGTCGCTAATTATAAATTGTTAAACAAGCAAGAATACTTTTTAGAAGAATGAGGAGGAAACCTTCTTGCCAATGCTTCTGGTGAAATTTTTAAATTCTTTTATATTGCCTTTCTTATCATTAAATATAAGCCTTTGTTTTTCAAGTTTGATAGTTTCATAGGCCAAACATTCTGTAACATGAAATATTGCTTTTGCTTCATTCTTTGAAAATTACAAGTTTAGAACGTTCAGAACGTTCTGCGGTGGAAATTGATTCCTTATTCCATTTGTTGTAAAGAAGGGAAATAGCATAAATTTGTTTTAGTAATTACCTTTCCACTATTGTGCAGTGTTTTGAAAAGAGATTGTACCAGTTGGACTCACTTCTTTTTCAATGATTACATTGGCAAATTTTCAATTGTAGCCCTTATGGATATACTTATACATGTAATATACACTTAACAGAATTGGCTGAAGAGCACACTTCAACATTTATGAGGGTTAAACTTAAAGCTGAGATATTTGTTATATGGAACAATGTATCTGTTATCAATTGGATGATTGCACGCTTGTAAGGTAATATTCATCCGTCTTCTGTACAGTGGATATCCATTGACCCGTTACATGGCTCCCTCTGCAATATTTGGCATGCATGAATTTGCTTTCATCTATTTCAACCGTTATATTTGGTCCACCCAATGTAATTTGGTTATCAATGATATGCCACGTGCAAATATAACGTATAAAATTCTGCCAGTCAATAACTACCCTTGCACTGACACCGGTCTCCTTAACCACATAATATTGTCTCAGATCAGTAGACCACCACACCAATAAATTATGTCCAGTAAGTGTATTAACTTCGGGTGGCACTTGTGGGAAAAGGAACCAATCTTAAGGTTCCTATGCTTTTTACATTAGCGGCATGCCCATGCAGAGCCGTCAATGTACTCGGGTACTTTTTGGGCTCTGGAAGCCTCTATTCACCAGTATGTAATCTATCAGGTTGAAATGTTTTCCATTTGGGCTCTGCCATGTCCATCTTATGGTTGCTTGTGTGGGCCAAACGTGTTCATCAGCTTTCAGTCTTTATATCTGATAAATTCCAGGCAACCAGCCACTCTAGTGTTGTTTGATTGATGTTTAGCAGATCAGTGTTAGCTACATCAGTTAGGAGTGGGCAGTTTTGCAGAACATGTTCAATGTTTTGCACCCTTTCACCACACTCACAGGATTCACTAGTCTTTAAACTCCACTTTCACACTTGACTCTTGTTCTGTTGAGTGTACTAGCACTATACATGTGCAAAAATGATCAATTTTTCGCATTGTTTTTACATGGGTTTGAAAACATTATTTACGCTGGTAACAATATATTTGTTTTTGTAAATTTTAAAATCTTGCCTCTTTAGAAGAAAAATTGTTTAATCTTTCTTTTGATATTAGCAAAACTTGACAATTGAAAAATCAGGCATTAAATGATTCAACATTTTCTTAATACTCTCATCTCTTAATATTCTCACTCCTTCAATATTGATCACGTATGTGACTGCTATTTTTGTTGTGTTTCGAAATACAGCAATATCTATTACGTGTGCATTCAGGTGCTCCCATCTTGGAAATGCACATAATTTTTGGGTGCTCTCATCCTTAAATGATTAAACCCTGAGTAGATTGAATATTTCTTTCAATTTAAAGCAATACTAGGTGACTTTTCATATGTATACAGAAAGCCGCACACAGAAATAATTCTAAGAAAACACTCCCACCAATGTTCAACACCGAATTACTAGTTGCTTACCCCCAAAGGAATTACATGTCAGGCACCACAAATATTTAATTAAAGGCAACTTACCTCAAACTTCTTTTTGTCTCGTCCGAATATAATTGCATAAATATTTCAACTCCTGCAGCAAATAAAGCCAGGTAACATATTTCCAAACTTCTCCACACTTTCATTCAGAAAAGAATGGCGAAGTTAAGGTAACAAAATTCAGTCCTCGTACAACATGCAGTCAAAATTCAGAAAAACAACTAATTCAAGGATGTCGAAAGAAAGTGGAGTTCTCCTCAGAATGAGTCCCAGAAATAGTGAGAGAGAGAGAGAGAGAGAGAATACCTCAACTTACTATTACAAAAATCTTATCGCCAATAACGTTTTTTTGTGGGCTGAAGATTCACGCCAAGCATCATACAAAATAATCTTTTGTGGCCAAAACCAAAATAAACAAGTCACATGTCGGGGTTCTAAGACCTAAAATGATAGCAGTGTTTCTAGCATGCATGACAAAATTCGCAATTTATCGAGTTGAATCTTATACCTCATCTGTCAAATATGTCATTTGTGCTCTCTCCTAGCAGTGACATCAAGTTTATTGAGTTTCTCAAACATATATGCAGGAAAAACTAACTGCTGCTTGAGTCATCAGGATCTTTCCATTTCTTGAGATGCTCGACCCTACATAGTTGCTCTTCTTGTTCATCTGGGCCTCGTTTCATTCAAGCCTGAAGCTGTAATCTTGCACAGATAGTCCTGCTTCAGGATTCTCCCATTTGGACTTTTTTCCCCTTTAAGTTAGCAAAGGAAAAATATTTGAGGGCCAAGTGGTAACAAAATTAAATGCAGCTAGGGGTTTGTAGGCACTGTAGCTATCATACTTCTGTATGTAAAATAAGATCAGATTTTGGCTTCAGTCAGGTTTTAATCCGGCAATCTTGCCATGGCCTAACAAAGAGGGTCGGAGGTACACGGAAAGCTGGATGGGAAAAGTTGTGCACCAAAAGAGTTAAAATATGTAATTGTAACATTAGAAAATTAAAACCATCAATGGGAGTATTAAAAAAAAAAAAACGGTAGCCAGTCTGTGGCAGGCACATGCAAAAGGGTCAGCAGGTGCCATGGGCACAGGGTTGGGTACCTCAAACCCATTCCCCTCCCCCATTGCAGCGAGCGCCGGATGGCTTTACCCACACATCCTCTCCAATTCAGACAAATGCGGGTTCCCCCGTTTCGTCAGAGGCAACCAGTATAACTAGTGGATGCCTCCACTCATACTCCCCCCTCTACCAACCGGGACAACATGTACCAGTAGACCGCCTCAAGGTGCAAAATGCACCCCCTCTCAGCTTTAATTTTTCTGTGGTGCCTTTCCACAATACCGTTTCCACTGTCTATACGCAGCTCTGAAATAACACTTCGCATTCAACATGTCCAGAGTTTCCATCAACACTTCATCTTACCGGACCTATCTCCAAAAACAATTATTTATCATCGCTGCAACCGAGGCTCCTGTCTCTTGCTATATGGTTACCTGTCCAGGTCCACAATCGACCATTTGTAGGTGCACTCCCTCACCAGCTTCTGGACAGCCTTCCTAATGACCTGGGGATTCACTTTTCTAGCTAGGTACATGTGATGCATGCCAGTGACCATCTGGTGAAGTGTCACAGATTCTTTTTTTAATTCTTTTCATTTGTCTGGGTAATATTGTTATATAATTTTAAAAAATCATGTATATATCTACCACTTCCTCGTCCACTTAAATCTACCATTAAAAAAAATATATATAAACAAGGTGTCTGGGCCAGGCCAAATGTCCAGGATGCAACTTTGTGGCACTGTCTACTGTAACAAAACTGCCTCCCCTTGTCGATAAGGACACTACTATCACAATAATTGGCAAAGGAAAGAAATGCTAGTAAAATAGGTGGTGAACAATGAGTACGTATGCTTTGTTGTATATCAAAACTGGGAAAACCACACTTACCGGTCGATCAACAGCACGCAGAAATAACTAAAATGCAATTATACCTTTCTTCCTGTCGACAACAAGTCTAAGGGGATTGCAACTCCTAAAAGTGCTGAGGTTGCAGCAAATTATACCTTGTAGGTGTGGCGTTCAATCTTAACAAGTCTAGAAACAGTTCAGACTTCTTTCCATAAGTCTTTCCCATTCCTCATTCTAACAAGTATTCTGCAAATGGCTGATGCAATGCATAAACTGGTCCTTTTCTTTAACACACACATACCTTTGTGCTAACACACAACTGCTTTCTGCTAACACATAACCTGTCTTTTTCTTTGTCATGTTCTTAAAGACACAAACAAATCCAGTTTGGATGGGTTTGCAAATTACTGATGGAAATTCTCAATACTGGTTTTTAGTTCTATTTCTTTCTTTAGTAGGCAGCATTGACCCGATCTTTTGTGGACGCTAATTTCTGTTGCAAATTAAGCATCTATCATTTAGACTGTTGGGAGGTCTAGTATGTGTTAATATTGACTATTTTACAATTGGGTTTACTCCTTTTAATTTCCAATGTTTAGATAAATTTGTTGTTTTTATAGTTTGGATTAGAGAAAGATATAGTATGATTATTGTATCTGGTTTTCCATTGATTCATGGATGCTCCAATATATTTTATTGAATTTGGTTTTTCAATATTATAGATTTCTGCTTTATATATTATATTCACTATTAAGCATTTATTACCTAAAGGATGTTCTTTTTGATTACAGCCATTTCAATTTTTTTTTTATTGTTATTTTGTTTATTTATATTAATAGATTTATTTTTATTCAGTATTTTTCTATTGAAAATGTTTTGTAGAGGGTTGTTTATTGTGAAGTGTTTATTGATTAACTTAATATTTTTCCTAAATTTATATTCATCAATTTACAATAGCAGGGGGCGTAAACCAAATATATCTTTTTCTTTGTCTGTTTTTAAGGCTTTTTGTTGTTTCATGAAATTCAAATTTTTCTTTGAATCCGCTTTTCTTGAGGGCTTATAGATTTCTTTGGTTTCATTAAATACATTACTGTTAGATGAACTTAGAAAACTGGTATTGGTGTCTGTCAGAGTATTGCTCATCAATTTTCAAAACCGGTATTAAATACTGGTTTGCAAACCCTAAGTGTGGGTAAGTCTTTGTTTTGTCACTTTGGCTTTGGCAAAAACCAAAGATGATGCACCGTCCTGTACAGCATACGCTGCAAAACCATATGCCTGTTTTGAGGCATCACAAAATAATACCAAGTCAGAAGCCATTTCCTCATCAAGAGCATGTCTTGGGAAACTTAGTCAACTCAATTGGGTTAAATCCTTAAAGTGTGATCATGTCTTTTGAAGTTCCTCTGAAATTGACTTATCCCAGTCCGGCTTCAGTTTCCAAAGCTCACCAATGAGGATCAGACTTCTGATGGTCACATGAAGACACAATGATTGGAATCAAATATTTGAGAGGCCTCAGAAAGTATGCCCCTTTTAGTATAGGCCATGGGATCACTCTCTCAGTGGGAAATTCGTAAGGTGTCTTCTTCTGGTTCATAATTATACCCAACCACCTTTTCCCACCCACTACCATGGCCCACAAGATTTCCTTCAATTAAACACAATTCGAATTGAGAAATTCCTTCACTCGTCCTCATAGATTCTGAGTAAAGGAAAGACAATTTCAGCAGACAATTACTGGGTTTTCACCAGATTGTCCAAGTAAAAATTGTTCTGCAACATATGTGTTCACTCTGGGGATTGAGAGTGGTAATACCGCCACCACTACGCGAGCATGTCTTACAGATGCTACATTAGGAACACTTGGGAATAGTAAAAATGAAAGTCCTGGGTCGTAGCTACAGGTGGGGGCCCCAATTGATCGTGATATCAAACTGATGAAAAAGAAATGTGAGGGATGTCAAAAGAATCTAAACATGCCTCAGCATGTTTATCTGCACCCATAGGAATGGCCGAGTTCACCATCGTAACGCATTCATGTAGATTTTACTGGTCCACTTTAAGGGCTCGTGTTTTTCATTATTGTGGATGCTCATTTAAAATGGCCCGAGACACATGAAGAGCACCACTGGACAACAATCCAAGTACTACGCAAGATTTTCACTTGCAATGGTGTGCCATTGCAACTTGCGTTGGACAATGGTCCACAATTTATCTCAGAAGAGTTCTCATTGTTCATGAGTCAAAATGGCATCAAACATATTCATTCAGTGCCATTTCACACATCTATAAATGGCCTAGCAGAACGATTTGTGCAAACGCTGAAACATAGCTTCAAAGCAATGGGGAGAGGAGTCGGCAGAGAAAAGGCTGGCAAATTTTCTGTTAATGTACAGAAACACACCTCATGCAACCACCGGTGAAAACCCAGAGTTGATCTTTTTGAAGAGCCCCTTAAATTGCTGACTTATTGTCTTAAAACCTGATATTCAACACTGGGTGGCCAACAAACTCTTTCCTGGAACTGTGAAAAATGGTAGATTGTGTGACCTCACAGTGGGACAAGAAGTTCTAGTGTGATTACAAGGGAAAACAAGAGATGGATATCAGGAAGGATATTCAAGCAACTTGGTCCTTTGAATTACCAGGTTAAAGTGGCTGACAACAGTGTGGAAACGTTGTATTGATCAGATCCGAGAATCCTACAGTGAGGTTGAGAGGAAACGGGACATTTTACCAGAGACGATTCCCAGTGTGTTTATGGAAGCGCCAGTGGTAATACCTCCGCCACCACTAGTGTCACCAGCCCCACTTCCACAACCAACTTACAGAGCAGATACAACCGTCAGAGGCTGTGACAGGAACATCAACCTCTGTCCCTGAAAGACGTTATACAGTTCGAAAAAGAACATGTAATTTAAACAAAAAGTAAATTATAAAATCAAAAAGAAATTGTCCACCACGGGGCAGAATAATCCCTGGACAATTATAGTCATGGTAGGTTTCACCCCTGCACTAGTAAAATAGTTTTGACTCTGCGTGGAGGAATTGTTAAATATCATGTGCAAAATTCATGCACATGAATATGTTGTCATAGCTGCATATGAAAGCAGTGCGCCCGAATTAACAAGCAGTTCCGTAACTAACACAAGCATGTCCGTTTGTTCATATTTTAACGTGCTGACTGATTTCCCATCCTGTGAAATCTGCATAGTATCTAACAACAAAGTTTACTATAATGGGGCTGGCATTAAAGCCGAAAATGAGGGAAGTGTATTTGAAACACTAGTTGGTTACCTTCCTTGAGGAAAAAGCAGAACCTATTCTTATCTTCTTCTGAAGACAGCTTTATCATCTGGAAGGCCTTTCTGGTGTATGCAAAGAAGACATACCAATTGGCACAAAACCAAAGCAACAATTGTAACATGTCTCCCATGTGGTTGACACCAGGATATGCTGCCTCATTTGATGAAATGACCTTCCTTGTTCTTAGAGAACAATTGAACACGGGCCTTATTTTTGTGTTACACTGGTCACTTTTGTATACCGGCCAGTGAAGACTCTAAATATAATCTTTTTAATTGAAAGCGGACACCTTTATCCTCTCGATGATGCCCTCTTTTTCTTGTTCATGGAAGACCTCTATGTAATCCTTATACCGATTACATTGTTCTAGGTTTTTCACCACCCGATCTAGAACTCTAAGAACAACCGGGAAGTTAAAAGGGACCGAGTGGAAGTTTAACAAAATAACAACTGTCCCTGTATACAATTGATTCTCTGAACTGTCCAATCTTCTCCTGATCATAGTCAGACAGTCCTGAAGCCTCAACACTGAACATTCAACAAAACTTTTACTAAAGGAATCCCTATACAGATCCACATAACAATTTTGGGGGTCTGAATCTGTACCCACAAAAGGTTTTCTTTCCTATGTGTCTTTCTTTTAAAAGCCTTCACAGTAATTGTTGAGGATTCTGTACTTGTTCCCATCTAAAAAAAAAAAAAAAATGTTATGTTTGTGTGTCATTCTTAGACACTTGAGTGTACAGATCACCTTGGCCCTGTGGTAGAGTGTACGCCTCTGGTTCAGTGGTTGTGGGTTCAATCCCTGGTCAAGTCATACCACAGACTTTAAAAATGGTACTCAATGCCTCTCTGCTAAGCACCACTGCATAAAGAGTAAGATTGAGTAATCCTGGAGAGGGATGGGCTCCATCAGGCTATCTCACCCAAGACACACATCTAAAAACATGGGTGCCCCTACAGGGGACTGAAAACCATGTACTGAGTTACGAGACTATGTATGCTGACTGTTACATACTATCTCCAAAAAAATCATTTCTTTTAACCTATTTTGCTGCTATTTTCATAAACTTAGGAATTTCTTCTTTAACTTTCTTTCCTGAAGCTTTGGTTTTGTACTCTGACACAGCAACTGCACTGTAACAAATCTTCAGTAAAGGTGAATTCAGTTTTCTATTTAATATTATTGCTGGAAATAAAAGTATCAACTCCACTTTGACTTTTATTATATACCACTGACGATAAGTAAAGTAAGTATTGATTATTATGGACATACTCATGTACCATGATGCATCCGTGTGGTGCACCACCAAGATACCATTGTGGAAAGTCTGGTACTTGGTGAGACTGCAGTCGTTGGTTCTTCGGGTCACAGCTGAAAATGGGAAGGTGGGTCATCTTGAAAGATATTGAGGCAATGTGAAAGATAGGTGTTTTAGTAATTCAATTTATTTGCTGTTTTTAGAAACTGCCCGATAAAATGAAAAGACACAAAGCAAATTAATATTTTCTACATCTGCCCCCATCCCCCTTCTTCGGCTACCTCTCTTCATTGTGCCGTGATCAAACTCCCATTGATTGTAGTAGTCCCAACGTCTGGTCCTAGACATTCCAGGTCTGCTCTGTCTGGCTTCCCTCTGCCAATCCACTCAAAGGCCTCCCCTTGCTTCCACTCGGCCAATCCACTCCTTGTCCCAAGCTCTGCCACCCTGGGTGACCTATATTCGGAGAAGACAGAAGGGGTGTGCTCTTTCACCAGATGGGGGGGGGGTGCAGAAATCCTACTTAATCATGTATAGTCCCCCATATCTAAACTCTGTCAATGATGTTCTTGAATTGTTCTATGATCTTTGCATTTACAGCTTCTTCCAATGATAGATACCATCGTTTTCTATTCACAATGCGTAGCACTGAACCCTTTCATGCCCAAATATTTCTTTTTGAATAAACCATTTCTTTTCTTTTCTTTTTTTTAAATTTTAACCAAATATGTGAAATTTTGTTATAAGAGTCGAGTTTGGGTTTATTGCAAAAAAATCAAGTTTTGTCTAAATTTGGTGGTAAAGAAGTGAAGCCGGGACTCGTGGCTGTGTTGAAGAAAGCTGCCATGGAAGGTTAAAACTCAAATGTCAAAATATCTGATTCAAAATTATCAGCACTGCAGATCACTGTCTTCTCTCCTTCAGCTTGGTAATAAAAGAACTTATTTATTTTTGAAAATGTAATACATTTTTGAAAAATTTGACACAAGGTCAATGGGAGGAATGGGGAAGGTGTTGGTCTTCTCTATCTTAACTTTAACTTAGCTAGTTTCATTTGTAGCGTTTTGGCAGTAATTTTTCCCATCAACCACCGCTTTGTTTGCTATTTCAGCTTTTCTCTTCATATCAAATTGTGTCATATCATATGTCCATGTGTACATAATTATAACAATCTGGTGAAGCGTCAATCGGCTGTCTTTGAAAATTGAGCCACTTCTTATAGTCTATTTATTCTTGCAGCTTTTACATTATCATGTCATTTCAGTCATACCGAGCAATTAGTGAACATGGTAAATCATTGCAGTATTTATGTGAAATTGTCTTTTTTAGTTTGTCAGAATGGTGACTTGCGTAGTGTTTTAACAGTGCTTGACTCGTTATTTTTTAACCAATCCAACTTATTCCATGTTTGTCAGTGGATATTGAACCTTGTTCTGAATGCATTCTTTGTCTGCCCTGTGTATGTATGATTATATTCTAGGAGAATCGCAGAAAATACCAAAATTACTACAACTGAGTGCAGTGTAAGGTGGATAATGTCACCATTTTCTGCTTGTATCGTTGTCCGTTGGTGGACCATCAAGCAGTTTATATATGGTTTTCTACAACCACATAGAGCAAACTTGATTTTTGTAATCCTTAGCGGTTCCTTGTGGCAACTACTTGATCGAAACAAGATGGCATGAATTAGATGTAGACAGGACACAATTTACATGTATGCTATCTTGTATAGTCGAATCGAAAATCAAAGTGGCATCAGTTGAATTCAAGACACTGTCTGCTGTTACATAATCTATTTCCATTTATTTTCAATAATATTTAATAAATTATTATCTATAAACTACTTAGTGGTATCAGGTAATTGTGTAGTTGGTCCAGGAATGTCCGTAAAATCATCAATATTTACGTTCTGCAAGCAATCACTCCACGGAACATTTTTTAGTTCATCTTTTTTACCAAATTTCAAATATAAATAAAGTTTTGTAAAGATTAATGTATGGGGGCTGTTTACAAAATGTTTACCATAATGATGAAGTGACCCTTTTTCTTAAGTCCCCATGCATGTATCAAAACATTTGAAACAGCTAAAGAAAGTACAAACTTAACGTTTAAAACTTGGAAAATGGAACTGTCTTCTGATAATTATTAGAGAGATCTTTTCTTTTCCCTGTCAAATCGCTTCGCAGCCTTTTGGCTAAGATCAAAGTGGAGTATCTATTCTTCGAAACCGCCATGACCTTGAAGTTCAGAGAACCACGGCCCTTCGGGGATTCTTGTGGCATGCTCGGGCATTGTCCTAGGGGAAGTTGCACAGGGTATCTTGGCCAGCTGGTTGGGAGGCGATCACCATTAGCATGCTCAGGATTCGTCCTGAGAAGCTTTTGGGATCTCCCCCCATTTTACACAATGTATTTAAGAAAGAAGAAAACATGAGATGAGAATCACCACAGTGGTCGTGCCTTAAAATATTGTCTGCAACTGAGAAAAGGGGAAATAACTACTGCTTAGAGACTAACGTAATAATAAATTGTTGGTCATTGCCGATCAATTTATATGACAAAACAGAAAAAATATATAAAATACAGGCAGTAAATATTTTTTTCATCAGTTTGCTATATTTAATCATTCATCCTTGTTATAATATTTTTATATAAGTTTCAGTCTGACCAATCTATAAAAAGAATAACAAATATACATTTTTTTTTTTTTTTTTTTAATTTCCAAAATAGTTCAATAATCAAAGAAAAATTTTTTATATTGAGTGAAAAATATTTATTTTCTTCAGATAAAAAGCCTGAATTTTATAATTAATCTAAACAAAACATTTGTTGAAAAAAATTATTTTACTTAATTTTCCTGTTTCCAGTATTATATAAAATAAATAAATCATCAAATTAATAAAAGGTAGGATGGAATCATATGAAAAAAATTCTTTGAAATATGGAATGGAAAATTTTTTTTTTTTTAAATTCATCCTTTAATAAATAAGTATTGAATTTTATTAAAATCGAATATGCTGATTTTTGCTAGATTTAAAAATTTCCCACATGTGGATTTCACACGCAATTTTCGTCCATATTGTTCATACCTACCATTTCATATTATGAAATATACATTGAAAATTGAATAAGTACCAAAACTTTTATTGAAATGTGATAATTATTTAAATTTTGCAATCTGCATGCATTTTGCATACAAATTTTCTATATGATAATTATTACTTCCCACTGTTTACACTGCAAACACCTTTTTCAAAGACAAAAATCACCAGTTCTAAACATAGAAAACAAATATCTTTTATATTAAGAAATTCTCCATTTATTCTTTTTGCCAATGGGATAATAATAATTCTTATACAAGTTTTGAAGGGTTTTTTTTTTTTTTTTTTTTTTTTTTTTTCCCCCTTGTCACATATCTCATTTTTGTTAAAAGTTCAGCAAGTACCTATAGAGAACTTTTTTTTTTTCTTTTTTTTCTTTTTTTTTTTTTACTTCAAATTAAGCCAATGAACAATAAAAATCCAAATTTTTAATGTTTTCCATTAAATTGCACATTATTAGTGTTGAAATAGCGTTATCTCAAACTAGAAGTGTGGCGCCAAAAATGAGCAATTAAGAATTTAAATAATTTTCAAAATTACTACCTCATACATACCAGAACTTTAATCTTGTAGAAGCAAGCCTCACATTTGAATTAAAACCTATTTTATTGATATTGAAATATTTAAAAACAAAATCGGGGAAAATAAACAAAATAAATTTTATTGACCTTTGCAGCTCTAATTGCCAAAAATCCCAAATATCAGCATCTTTCTCTCCTGCCCTCCTTAACCCATTAACTGTGAATGACGGAAATTTCCGTTTTCTTGTTATTGATGGCAACTCGGTTCTACTTATGAGTTGGGGCTTTTATCTTGTAATGGATTATTTGCACTGGATAGTTACAATGAACAAAGACTTTTATTGCACTGGATAACTCGATGTACTGGATTTGTCCAGCGGACCATAGTGCCGACCCTAATTTAATACATCAATTCGATAAAGAGTCAAGAACTGGTTTAAAAATGAATGCAAACATAAGTTTAGAGAAGGTTCTCTACATCTACTGTTTAATAATATGAACCTTAATTTTCATGAATCAAATGGAATTTCATGTCACCTAGAATCAGTGTTGCCCCCCCAGCAACTGCCCAGTGTGCCCATGCAATAAGACGGCCCTGTAATTTGTTAATGTACTGTGCAGTTAACTGACTTTCTATGAGTGCATGCTTTTATCTTACAATGGATTACTTGAACTGAATGGTTGCAATGGACAAGAGGTTTTATCTTTCAGTGGATAACTATTCTTCTTCTTCATCTTCTGCAGTTAATGTACTGTGCAATTGATTTTCTAAAGAACTTCTTTCAATTCTGCCCCAGTATCTACAATGATTTAATGTCAAATGGAATCCTCCAACCTATCCAGGGTTCCATCGAAGGAGAAAGGAAGATGACAGATCCGGGAACAAAGAATTTTGCTTGTCCTAAAGGCTTCTCTACTCTTGTCAGATATTTTTTAGCCCAGGCTGGTAAGTTGTCTTTTTTTTTTTTTTTTTGCTCTTTCTTAAGTGATCAATTTTAAAATGTAAGTTTATCCTAAATTGATCTCTTCACACTTGTTAATTTTTTTTTAATCATGAATTAATGGTTCAAACCTTACTGGTAGCATTTTCATCAAGGTAACTTAATTTTGCCACCACTGCTTAATTTACAGTTTATCAACATTACTAAAACAGTATAAAATTTTTTTTTTTTAAATTTAAGAAAGTAAAGCATGTCTGAGGTCCTGGGTTCGATTCCTGGTATAAGTGAAGAGTGTGGAAAACTCTTGATTATGACACATTTCCCTGTGCATTCAGCAGTTAAATGAGTACATTCTAAGCTGCGTGATAATGGTGGAAGTATCCCTTTGGTAGACTTGCATCCTGCCAAGAGGGT
>VCCN01006129.1:5344764-5358857 GCA_006491835.1 Architeuthis dux
TGTGTGGACAAACAGGAGTGAATACATAAATGTATGGAAAAATATCTATCAATCCAAAAAGTATTTATGGATCCTAACCAAAATTGAACCAATCCTTCCCTATGCCATGACCCACCTTTCCGGAAATTTAAAATTCATTGAGAACTTTTGGAGATATTGTGTGAACAATCCTTTCGCATTGTTATGGGAAAAAAACTGCTCATGTCGTCCTTAAAAATGACCCCTTTTTTGTTGTCTGCTGCAGAATAATAAAAATATCCTTGAATTCCTTGAATCATCCCAAAATTTAAACAATTTTTTATTACTCCATGGCCTACACCTCCACAAAATGTCATTGAAATTCATTCAGAACTTTTGGAGATATTGCGTGGACAGACAGACAGACAGACACAAGTGAATACTTATACCTCTTTAAAATTCATTGGCAGAGGTAATGAGTAATGATGGGAGGGTCAAATCCCAAAATAATCTATGAAAAATAATTGTGTGGATTTTAATAAACAAATATTGAAATGTTAAAAGATCAAACATTTCAATATTTGTTTATTAAAATCCACAGAATTGTTTTTCATGTTAACTTTTTCAAAGGTGTGTATATAATTGACCCAACTTTGATTCTCCCCCGCCCCTGCCACCCTGTCATTATTTTTTTTCTTCCCCACCATATTTCCTCTCTTCCCCCACAAAGTCTTGTTGAAATATACATTTGGCACCTGTGAGAGGAGTTTGGATATACTCATACTGTAACAGCTAATTAACTATTCAACAATATAGCTAGTTCAAGCCTAGCGGTCCACTCTTAACCTTGTTCCCCAAAGGTTATATCCCTTGAAGTATGAGTAGGATGGAATTTGTTCCCCCAATCAATACCTCTAGTCTGGTAAACTATGGTATCCCTACTTTAACAAGCTTACACTAAACCTAACAGTCACCTGATCAAAATGGCATATATAAAATTCCTCTCCATCCTTTAGGCAATCCATTTCTACTTCTCCAAGTTCTCTAGTAATCTCTACCTCTCCTCGTCCCTTTCCCCTCCCTCCTTCCATTTTCTTTAGATTTTCTTCTCCTTTGATCCCCCCCTCCTCTTTGGGGGGGGGGGGTAATCAACTTTATACATCCCTGCATTTTCATGTTGTTAAAAGATCTACAGGGTGTCCCTAAAGTCTGGACACATAGGCAAAATCCGTTCTTCTTTTGACAAACTCATATTTAATATGTGGGGCCAAAAAAATATAGTTATAAATAGTGATATTTCCTATGTGTCCAGACTTTAGAGACACCCTGTATATGACAACTGAGAAATAACGACATTGTTTTTGAAGCCCTAAGAAAGCAAAAACTGATTATTTGTTCATTAATTATTTAACATCAGAAAATCAAAGAGAAATGAGGTCACTTTCGAAACTCTAAAAAAGAAAATATGTTTGAGAAAAGGATGTATCCATTTCTTCCCGCCTGCCAATTCACCATGGACCAGCACGGCAGGGTAAGGCCCATCCTCCCCAACCTTTATGTCTCCTTATTTGGGGAAGAGAGGTCTATGGACTTTCGATGGGCCTGGCAAGCCGGATGTGGATTATGGTAGATTGCTCATGTAAAATAAAGGTGAGTGGAAGAAGACAGATGAAACTAATGCCACTGCCTTCTCCATACCCCTGCGACACCTCAAATATTTGTCGAAGATAAAATAACAAGCCTGAAAATTGGACCATAGATGCGCTAGTTCTTTTCTTGTGTGAAGATCTATAGTGTTGCCAACATTATTTTCAAGTTTACATCTAAAATTGATTCAAAAAACATCTTGAAACATCTAGATTACTTATTTTATTACTATAAATTAAATAAAAATATTACTTATTTTATTCAAAATCATCTCAATAGCAATTTCTGACATCTAGATGCAACCAAAAGCATTTAGATTTAAATGAAAAACATCTAAATTGGCAACACTGAGCAAGGTACATAACTCATATTTAGGTATGTCAGTCAGTCAGTCAGTCAGTGATGGCAATCACTGCTAGAGATGCTAGCTCATCTAAAAATAAATAAAAAAAGAGCTACTGATCTTACCTTTCTGCCGATATAAAAGGGTCCATGGATGGTTTCTCTTAAAACGTTTTCCAAATGGAGCGCCATCTTTATGTGACTCCTCCCACCGTTTTCCACAGCAATTTCCTCAAAGTTTAGATACTCTTCGACCAAGGCAGTTTCCCAGGTCTTGATGTTCCTATACGGTTCATAAGAACAAGTGACGACTTTCTTTGTATAATTTAAACAATAGGAAGAAACTTTCTGACAGCAAAGAAGGGCCACGCCGTAGAGTTGTTGATTTTCAAATTGGTGCATTTGGCAACCATCACTTTTCGGAATTCTTTGATAGATTGGAATCTTTATCATGTGGCGACCTGCAAGAAACTTTTATAGGTTTAGATTTATATTCTATATAATGGTAAAAGTACTTTGTGTGGAAATGAAAGATTGAGAAATGCTTGTTACATCTTAAACATATTTTATATTAAGATAAGACTGTTGTATAGTTAGGTGAATGTCTTCGACTTGGCGACAAAGGATGGACTCGAATACTGTGTGTAAAAATATGTGACTTTTATTTCATGTCGGCTGGTGGAGGAAGAGTGGGAGAGGGATAAGGGTGCCGAGAGACCGTTCCCAACAGGGGAACCCGGCCTTGTGCCTTTCCAGCCCTAGGTGGTCTGCCTGGGTCCTCTGAGCTTCTAAGTTTTTCTGTTTGGGTCTGCTCTGAGTCCGCTTGTCTCGGCTCTGAGCTTTATGGATTCTGAACGCCCACGCTTGTGTCATTTCCGATTTCCATATCCTGTTTTCTTTGGACACTTAAGCATATGCTAAGGTGACCGGGTCACCTCCGTTTCCGCACAGGTGTTGACCTGGAAATGACTCTTTCGTGGCAGCATATCATAACAAGACTTTACGCATTTCGCTATTGCAACCGGCATCATCTGAAGAGGTTTGAACATTGCAGAAAAGTGCAGGTACAGCCTTCCATGTTAGGATAGCCGAATGAAATTAGGTTTTGTTTCTGGTGAGAGAGAGAGGAGGAGGGCAAGTGACCAAGATATTGGCCAACGGGTCAGTGTATGGTTCGGCTATCCCAACATGGAAGGCTGTACCTGCACTTTTCTTCAATATTCAAACCTCTTCATCTTTTGCCAGCATGCCATATTTGGGGTGTTCAATTAAAATTTGGAAGGGTGGGGGGGATGATCAATGAATAAGTTACTTCTCTCACCTTTTGTTGGCCAGTGTATGCATGATATATACATAGCCAACCAAAACTGTCAAGATAGGTTTCTTCAGTTTTCAATTTGGTCTGGCTGACTATGTATGTATGACACGTACAGGCCACACCAATGAAGCTATAGGGCTGAACATTTCAACATTTACTCCTTATTATGTCTAACAAAAACGTTTTTTTGTTTTTCTGAAAATATGATAGGTTCATATTAAGGCTAACAGGAGTTATTTCCATTTTATACATGCATTTTAGGAATCTACCCAATCGCGGAAAGATAGAGGGTGAGTTCATAAAATAAACCAAAGTAGCACTTACCATCGGATACATATTTTTTATTTCCATTTTTACACTTGGCAATAATTTCCATATTCTTTTCTGGGAAGATTACAATCTCCTTACCACAGGTTATTCTGTAGTTGATGTGCAATCCTTTTACGTGGAGGAGAGAAGCCATTACAACCAAAGCTAAAAGTGACAAGAATAGATATCACAATCCAGTCAGAAAATATTACATTCTTTCAAAAGTTATGTTGCATAGAGGAAATAAAAACCAATTGAAATTTACTGACCATGCTCGACATTGCTTAACTTTGGTGTTCGTGTGATAACCGGTGTACCCAACATGATTTGGTCTGATACTACACTCTGATCCTAGGCAGAGAGCTGTGGAGCAACATTGATCCTAGGCAGAGAGTACAGATTCTCTGATACTAGGCAGAAGTGCCGATTTATATGTAAATAATCCCGTCATTTTTTGCAGGTATTGTGCTAGTATCTAAAGGAAAAAACTGATTTCTTCCCTACTTACAAATATTTGGCCGTAACTGCGCACTGATACTACACTCAGATCCTTATAGGTATTGTGGTAGTAATTTTGAAATGTCTTCAGACTAAAAGGAAAAAAACTGATCTCTTCCCTACTTTCAAATATTTTGCCACTAAGAAACTGTTCCCATTATTTGAATAAATGACAGTTTGAAGGTGTTAAGTATAAATCTGCATTTTAAACCAAAAGTGATTATTATTACAGATTCACGGATATATTTGAATTTCTATGAAACTATCTTCTAAGGAAAAATAATAACAAATTTGTTTCAGTTGAAGAGTGGGAAGGAGGTATTTTTATTAGCAAATTTTTTACCCCTGATTGAGAGAGTCAAGTGTTACGGACAGCAAAACAAAAAAAATCACTCTGTTCATTATATAAGTATAGTAATTTAGCATGAATTAGTATTAGACCACCTATACTGGGAGATCCGATGAGGAGAAAACCAACTAACAATGCCCAGCAAGATTAGCTTGCTGATCATTGCTATATGACATCTGCCCTGATCTGGGTTTTTTTCATATGATCTACTTTTGGATTGAGATGGAGTTTTTATAGAAAACAATTACTGAATTTGTTTACCATGAATAGAGTGTAGTTTGAAACAGTGAACAGGAAGTATTTTTACAGCAAATCTTTAACACCCCCCCCCCCTGCAACCCAGTGTTACGACTGGTGAACCAAGAAAATCACACTGGTCATTATTACAGTAGGTCATTGGCAGACCTGAAATTCTCAGGAGGGAGATTTCCTAAAAAAGAAAATTTTCAATTTACAAGCTCTAAAACAGCTATTTCAGTGTATTGAAAACCTATCTTAACAAAAGTTTAGACCAAGATAATCAACAAAATGTGGGAGACTTGGTAGGTCTGCAAATAGGAGGGAAAAAATGTTTACTGGCATATTTTTTCAATTCATTACATGTGGCGGGGGGAACAGCACTTGGCTTCAAAATGCGGGAGTATCCCACAAAATGAGAGAGACTTGGTAGGTCTGCATTGGTTATTAAGCTTCTGTCAGAGTTAAAAAAAAAAGAAAGTATTATCAATCCATGTATCATTCAGACTAGCTGAAAACATGCTCAATGGGTGAATTTTCAGCTAAGTGTTTACTTTATACGGTTAACCAAAAGTGAGTAAATAGCGCGGAATATAAATAACAATAAGCTCTCGTTGAGATACAAACTCACATCCTCTTTGCCTAGAGAAGCTTAATAAATGCCTATCTGCTCTTAACCATCTGAGCTACGAGAATTCTATGGCTCGGCAGAAGATCAAATCTAACACTTAAGATCAAATCTAACACTTTAATATCAAATCTAACACTTAAGATCTCTCTGGCACCATGTTTGTTTTTGACTTTTGACGCTGTTGACTCACTGCCATAGGTCAACAGCCTGAGTTAAGTTGTGATAAAAAGAAAAAACAACTAAAAAGTAAGATGAAGATAAATAGTAGTCAACATTAACCCAACAAGTGTGAAAGGTGGCAAAGAGTGATAGTTATTCATTGCAAGATAAAAGCCCTTGTCTATTGCAAGATAATCCATTGCAAGATGAAACCCCTGACTCACAGATAGAACTGAGTTACCATAAATTACAATAAAACGGAAATTTTATTGAGTTAGCCATAGAACTGCAATGACGGAAATTCCTGTCATTCGCAGTTAATGGGTTGATAATAATGGGTTTAGTACTTTATCAACCAAATATAAAAACAATAAAAGACAGAAACTGTCATGTGACCAACCACTTTTGGCTGCATGCTGTGTTGGGGGTGATCAATTAAAAAATTGGAAAAAGAGGTGATCAATGAATAAATTACTTCTCTCACCTTTTGTTGAGCAGTGATCACTAAAAAAGTTTGAATTTTCAAAAAAAGTATGAATGCTGTCGGATACAAACTAAGTGACCAATTTAGCATAGACTTACATTGTAAATTGAACCCACCACTATAAATCTATTTAGGGGGGAAATTTTAAATTTAATTATAAGGAGTAAATGTTTAAATTTTCAGCTCTCTAACTATATGGGTGCAGCTTGTAAGCATGACACATACATAGCCAGCCAGCCAGCTAGAATCACTTAAAAACTGAAGAAACCTATGTTGATAGTTTTGGTTGACGGTTTCAAGATTCATTTTCCCAAAACCTCTAAAACAGTCATTCTCAACTGGGGGGGGATAACACCCCCAAGGGGGCGAAAGTTGAGCTGAGAGGGGGTATGTAATAAATTGTCACATACAATTTCTTGCCTGTGATGTAGAATCTGTCAGTGAAAATATCCCAGAGGAACTTATTGAACTAAAATGCAATGATGAATACAAATACAAATTTGAAAGTGCTGGATTGACTAAATTCTGGCTGTCAAATATAACTAAACAGACCCACCCAAACATGTGGTCTAAAATGGCTAAAGTACTTTTTTGCTTTCTAACTTCATATTTGGTTGCAGTCAATGAAATATTGACAAAGGAAAGAAGTAGAATTAATATATACATGTGAAGAGATATAAGACTGAGACTCACAAATATCAATCCAAATCTTATAACAATTCACCAAAATTTTCTGTGTATACCAATGTGACCCTGGAAAAGGTTTTTAGCAAATTAGTTTAGACACTTTTTTTGTGGATGCTTTTTCAGCTGTCAACCTGCCTGCTGATATCGGCTGCTGATTTTTTGGTGTCGTTCTTAGAGAGGTGCCGAGAGTAAAAGGAAGAATGACTTTATTTTAAGCAGTGTGTATGTACATTTAACATTAACACTAAAAGTCATAAATATTACTTTTAAAACAAATTAAATTAAAAACCATCTGATTTCCATCTATCTATTTTATTAATTTTTAAAAATTTTTTTAAAAAGCAATTTAGTTTGTTGTATACGGGGTGAATGTCCTGGACTTGGATAGAAAGGAAACTTGAAGACTTGCTTGTAAAAATATCTGGACATATTTTTATTACATAACACATCTTTGTCGGCTGAAGAGTGGAAGAGAGATGATGGGTGCCGAGAGACAGTTCCCAACAGGGGAACTTGGTCTTATGTTTTCCCAGCCCTAGGTGGTCTGCCTCCTGGCTGCTTGGGTCCTCTCCTGTCTGTCCCCAACAGGGACAGCGGTCTTGGGCCTTCCGGCTCCGCTGATGTCTGTCTCTTCTTTGAGTCCCGAGATTTCTGTCCGCCCCCGAGTTTTCTATTCGGTTCTGCTTTATAGGTTTCTCTAATGCCTACGCAGGTGTCATTCACCGGTGCCCATATCCTGTTCTGGACACCAACACAATATACCTATTTCCTAAGGTGACCAGGGTCACTTACATTTCTGCAGGTGTCTGACCCTAGGATAACCTTTTCGTGGGAGGATATCATAACAATTTTAGTATTGAGAATCTAGCAGCAAAGCATAAAGTGCAAGGGTCACATTGAATAAACTATGTAAGTAAAGTGTCATTTGGATTTCATGAAGAATTCTTTTAGGGGAACCAAAAGGGTGTAGTAGGGAAAAAAAGGTTGAGAAACTCAAAAAGATGGCAAATATTGAAATAAAATTATACTGACTACAGGATTTCCAGCTAGTTCCTGCAGAAAGCCTAATGGGGCCTTTAGCCCCAATAAAGGATCAAAACCGTTTTTTTCTCCAGGGGTGCCGTAATTCAATACCTCCAGCTACAATGCTGTTTGGCTACTTAGAAGTCAAATACAGATAAATAGAATTAGACTTTTAGCATTATATAGATAGATGGAAACCAGATCATTATTATCAGGGTTAGCGTGAACGCAGACACCACACCATTATTATTAAGTTACAAATCACCCAGACTTTTTTTTTTGCATTCTTTAAGTTAGCACATTTTAAGGCTACCTTAATTCAATACATCCGACTATAATGAACCATTTCATCTACTTATAGGTCACATACAGATAAACAGAACCAGACTTTTAGTATTATATGATAAATAGGTAGAAATCAGATCATTTGATTAATTATATAATAGGATACAAAAAAATGTAATAAATCTTTGTACAACATTCTTGACTGAATGGGTTTGTTTTCCTTGTCAAGATAGGTGAATTATGGTCAGGTAGATAGATAGATTATTAGTGTGATACAGAATTACTTACCGATAAAAAGCATTTTGTATCGTCAAGTTTGGTAAAAAATCCAAAATGAATGTCTGCTTCGAACAAACCAATTGTGTTTTTGAAATGTTTGTTTTATTTGCCTTTTTATCATGAAAAATCAGAATTGTTTTATTCATCCCTGAGGGAGCCAAAGTGCAAATTGGGGATTGGCTATCTATATACAGGAATATTATGACAGTTAGGCTGCCTCTCAGCAAGGGTTGCCATTTTGGCTATTTTATGGCCAAATTTGACGTATATGGCCTTTTTGAAAAGCCTTTGGCCATGAACTACTTGGCCATTTTAACTTTGTTGCAGTAGTATTTTTAATAAATTCTTACTTTTGGTGTGTACTTCAGTTTTGCAATATTTTTTTAAACAATCATTATTATTTATCTTTTTAATACTACTATTTACCTCCATCTTGATTTTTCAATTGCTTTTTATAATCGTAACTTTAATACTCAGTCCGCCAACGTAAAGTTGAGATAAAAAAGCAACTCAAGAATTAAGATGAAGGTAAATAGTAGTATTGATTTATTTTTTTTAGTTAATACTAATGATTAACAATACTTCATCTAATAAAAATAAATAATAGAATAATTGCTTTTATAAACAATTTTTGCATTTGGCCATTTTTGATCAATTTTTTTACGTGTTTTTAGCCAGAAACATCTCCAACTATTTGGCAACACTACGTATCGGTTATTTTCAGAAGTTCTTTCAAAATGTCAGCAGACAAACCCAACTTGATCATTTTTTATAAACAGACTGAATGTTTTGAACCAAGCGTCATTGTTTATAATTTTCTAATATTCCAAAACATATTTTCCTTCCCTTTTTTTCCGTTTGAACTTTAACTTTTAATGGTTGCACTTTATTGTTTCAAATACAAAATGAAATATTATTGATGCGTTTGACTTAGTGTATTGGGAGATGAGGGTCATCTCTTAATATAAATGTGAGTTGTCTGTGTGTGTGTGTCCAGGGTTTTCTCAAAAACTGTAAGAGTTAGATCCGTAAAACCAAGTACGAGGGATGTCCGAAAAGTAAGGTACAAACATTTACTAATCCAACATGTTTATTACTATACAAATAAAACATTGTGCATATGTTACCAGCTCTACTATGCTACTTTCCACAAAGTTGCCATCGAGATTGATGCACTTGTCCCATCGGTGCACAAGCGCATAAATAAACTGCATAAATGCCCTTATAGCGCATGGCCCTGGTGTTTCTGTGTCTTTGTTCTGTCGGGTTTAGATTTGTTGAGAAGTGGAAGCTACATCGGGTTGAAATCCGCGCTTGTCTGGCTAATGCATTTAGTCGACATTTTGATGTGAGCTGCCGCTTTGATTTTTCTCTGCTTCCACAGAAACACCAGGGCCATGCGCTATAAGGGCTACCCCCCCTTTAAACAAAATTTCTGTTTAACCCATCACACTTGGATTTTACACCTGAAGAAGGCCGAAGAATGGATCAGCCAAAACGTCATGTTTACAACACAAATAACAAGAAGGAGTTCAATCGTCCGAAGAACCATTTCAATATTAATGACCCTTCTCAAAACTATAGAAAGTAATAAACATGTTGGACTAGTAAATGTTTGTACCTTACTTTTTGGACATCCCTCATATATTCTGAACCAGCATCATGAAAAATACGCACAGCTTAGAGGGAACTATAGTCATCATATAGAATCCAAAATGCCTTGTTTGTTAACTATATTTCCTCACATATAAAATCAGGTTTACAAGACACACAAGTTGCATTTAGTTGGTTATGATTCCTTCAAAATTCCAGTGTTTTTAGAAAACTCCTGTAGCCCCTAATTTCTCTCTAGTACATATACCCTGGTTTGAGAACCCCTGAGTTATAGGAACATATAAAAACTCAAATTACCCTTTCATCACAAGAAATAAATTCAAAGGCAAGACATTAGAAAATATTATTAAAAATTTATTTATTGTTTATATAGTATCGAATTACAGTACAAATACATCTGAAAGATAGGAATATAAGGTACTTTGTTTTATTACATAACATATACAAGGAAAATGTTTTGTAAACATTTGCATATATAAAACGCAATGTGTATCCATATATAATTTTTTTTGTGTGCAACTCTTTTCTACGTCACCAGAAGAGTCCACTACTTAAAGATGGGCGAATTACCCATCTATATGTAGTGGACACTTCTGATGATGTAGTAAAAATAGAATTTTATGTTATGTTAAATTTGATAAATAAATCTCCATAATCATTCAATGGTGAATAGAATCTTTTTTGTCAATTTTGGGGGGTAAAACATTTTTAGTTGAGAAACTGACAGAGGTTTTATTCTACAATCGTTAAGTACGCAGCCATGGGCATCCACTGGGGGGTGCATACGGGGCATTTGCCCCCACTCCCCGATCAGGCCATTTCACCTAGGGTGAGGGGGTTTGAAAGTTTGAATCTTATATAGTCAAATAGTGCTGTACAATTGTTTTATGTAACCCCAACGTAATGTATCCATATAAAAAGATGGTATTATTCTTCGTTGGTAACAGTTTGCCGCTAAGATATATATATCTTTTTGCCCCCACCCCTCAACTGGAAAAGTGGCAGGAGACGCCTATGTACACAGCATGAATTGGAAATAAAGAATAAAAGCCTCCAGTATGATTTGAACTCACATCTTTTATTCTTGGGAGTTTGTCAAGCTATCTCTCTCTCTGTTTATCTCTCAAGAGAGAGACACACAGAGAATGAATAAATGAAGGCCGAATAAGGGAAGATATCAGTATAGTTTGTTATTTATTGCAAAAACTGTCTTTAAAAATGACTAAAATCGACTAAATTTTATATATTTTAAATGTCATATATGATAATTATAAAGACAATTATTAATTAATAATTAATTGGAACCCATATCAGCCCGGCATCGGTAACGATTGCTAAACGGGCAGCCTAGATTGTATAAATGAATAAAGAAATGAGCGCTGTGCAGGGATTGAACCCACGTCCACCATGGAAGCAACTTATATGCAGTCCTGCTCTTTAGAACTGAGCCAACGGCACCCTCATGGCAAAGGCAGCAGTCAGAAACATACACATTCGCTTCCTTATTCTAACCGATCGTTTCATTAGGCACGTGATATGAATCGCTAACACTAATGCTGGGCTGATATGGGTTCCCAATTAATTAATAATTGTCTTTATAATTATCATATTCTGTTGGATATAAAATTTATCCATTGCTTAATTTCAATGTTGTATATGTATATACTCATTTAAAACCCATTTATCAAACAAAATTATAAAAATTGAACATTTACTTTTATTAAACTTACCAGATTTAATTAGAGTAGATTTTTATTGGCTAAAATATCAGCTAGATGTAGCCAAAAAATGGCTAATTTGGCAAGCCTGGAAGAACTTTTGCCAACAGAAAGAGCAGTAATATCAGTATGCCCCTGATACACACTCATGTGATCTAAAAATTAACAATTTATTTGTATATTAGAATTTGATTTATAATTTATAAATTAAGTAATTTAAAATTAAAGATGCGTGTTGGAGCAGCCTGCCATAATTGTCATGCAAACTTATTTTCTGTCAGTTGTATGAAACTATGGCTTCAAAGTATTTCGGCTACTTCTCTTCAGTGTTGCCAATTTAGATAATTCTAAAGAGCAGAAGTCAAGGGAGATAATTTGAGAAACTATGAAGAAAGATCTATTTTTAATTTTATATTTATTCTTATTAGATTTCTCGAGAACCGCTGATCCAGAAAACTTCACTCAACACTGCACTGCCTTGTGTGCTGACTAATATATCTGGCAAATGTCAACTCCAAACAATTTCCAGTTGTCGAGTAATCGCGGTGCATACACACAGAGATCTCTTCAATTGTAGTTAGGTTTATAAGATTGAAAAGGAAATAGTTATTAACAGTTAAATTCTAAATTAAATTTTTTAATTTAAAAATAGGAAGCTACTTTGCAGTTTTTTAAACTTAGATTTAATCTTTAACACTCTGTATTCTTTTTCATGGGTGCCAAGATTTTGTGCACTTAGTAACTTTGGAAACCTGTAACTTGTGCATCTGTTCATGTATGACTAAAATTAACATGACAACGCAACAGCAAAATTGAAATGCACTAATGTTCAGCGATCGGAGTTGCCTGCAGTGGCAGGACAAACCTTTTGTCCAGTGAATGAAGAAATCCCCAAAGAGATACACAGCCATATTTCAGTAAACTCTGCTATTCTTATCACCAGGATATTTTTTTGTATGCAAATAAGACATCATATTTGGATTAAATACAGGCCTCCCCCGATATAACGAAGTTTGCGATATAAGGCGGGTGGAAGGTGGACCCCCAAATTCTTACCTACCAGAAGACTGCGAATTAAAAAAGAACAAGGCTGGTTAGGCAATCAATAGAAACCGTCATAGGGTGATCAATTAAAAAATTGGAAAAAAAGGGAGGATCAATGAATAAGTTACTTCTCTCGCCTTTTCTTGTAAAAAAAAGTCTGAATTTTCAAAAAACAAGCATGAATGCTGCTGGACACAAACTAAGGGACAAATTTAGCATAAATTTACATTGCAAGTTAGAACCCTCCACTAAAAACATATTTAGCGGGGAATTTTTAAAAAAAGAAGTTTTTGTCTAGACATAATAAGGAGTAAATGTTTAAATTTTCAGCCCTCTAGCTTCATTGGTGGGGCCTGTACGCTTGATACATGCATAGCCAGCCAGCCAGACTAACTTAAAAACTGAAGAAACCTATGTTGATGTTGACTATGTTGATGTTGACGGGTTATAATTTCATCAAAAGACATACTTGATATGACTAAGATATTAAATTTGTTCAATTTGAAAAACAAAAGTAGACAGCTTACAAAACACACAATGTCAAAAAAGGTCAAAATTCCAAAAATATAAAACTATTCAATCACATATAATGGTTTAATCAATTTTCATAACATTTATATCATTAAAAAAGAATTGGAGAAAAATCTAATATTAAAATTTTCTTCTTCCATTATATAGAACCAAGTTCATTGTTTTTTTTAATTTGTTTTTACATTTTACATTTTTTTCTACAAAGTAATGTTATCATAAATAAATTCAGTAATCAAGGAATATGATTTGCTGTTTGACCTTAACACTCGAGGTACCACGATAGGCACATACGCTTGAAAGTATACACGCCGTGACAGTAATCAAGGAATAAATACCAAAAATTTTATTAAATTTAACTTGTTTTTTCTCGTTTTCTGGTCTTTCTACAATACAATCCAGCCGGCAAATTTTGATCTTTCAGAATTTCAACATTAGAGATGCATTTGGGATTGTTTCTCAGGATTATGATCGGTCTGCTTGTTTATATGTAATTTTATTTATTTAGATGTTTTTAGTTCTTTTACAAAGTGTCAAATCATCTGAAATATATGTTGAAAACATGTTTTGTATATATTGTGAATTGGTATCTTAGTGTTAAGTCATTGGTATAAATATTTCGTTTTTAATGAAATTTGGTATATATCATATACTTTGTAATATATTAGTTATTTTGGTGGTATTATTTAATAAAAAACACTGGAAAATGCCTTTGTTTATTTGTTCAAATCTCATTTAGGTTTTTACGAATACAATGTTAGCTGTTTTTCACTTATTATTGCCCGTCTTTGAATATCCCCACCCCCCAAAGTTATCGCAGCTCGGTTATAACGTGGTTGGCTTTCATGGACACCAACACCCGTGTTTAATGGGGAAGGCCTGTAACAAGCACTTAATATATACAAGAAGCATTGTAAATATATATATTTGCATATAATTTGATAAGGTTCAATTAAAAAAACTTCACCAGGCTTAAGGATTTT
>VCCN01006129.1:5359702-5370364 GCA_006491835.1 Architeuthis dux
CCTCCACTCTAATCACACAGCTTAGAGTGTACTCAATTAGCTCTTGAGTCCACAGGGAAATCAGTCCTAATGAAGAGTTTTGCCACACTCTTGGCTCATACCGGGAATCAAACCCAGCTAACCATTACCTCATCCGAATGGACATACATACATATAGATATAGATATTTATATATATATGCATACACACATATACACACACATACTCATACATATACATTCATAAGCCTATATTCCTTCAAAGGATATATTTTGTATGTAATGGCATAAAAGTATATACATGGGTGTCTATATATATATATAAGTGTGTGCGTGCACCCATATCTTCATATACGTAAATATAAGAACTGTATACACCCTTATGCATATTTATAAGAATGTACAAAAAGATTATAGATATACAAATCATTATAGATATACATGTATACATAGAGATAAATAGACTTTAGTATATGTATTGTTTTGCTATACACACATATAAGCACATACATGCACATACATGTACACATATAGTATACTAATTATCATTCTCTTATATGCACATGTTGAAGATGATAGTAGTTGGAAACAGTATTTGACAGAATTAAACTATCCAGGTTTGCCGCTGTATTTGATAGTATTAAACTATCCAGGTTTGCCGCTGTATTTGACAGTATTAAACTATCCAGGTTTTCTCCTGTATTTGAAAGTATTAAACTATACAGATTTGCCTATATATTTGCGGGTATTAAACTATCCAGGTTTGCCCATGTATATGACAGTATTAAACTATCCAGGTTTGCCCATGTATTTGACAGTATTAAACTATCCAGGTTTGCCCCTGTATTTGACAGTATTAAACTATACAGATTTGCCCAGCAATCCGAAAGTAGAGCGTTACTATAAAAGACCTTTTGTAAGCCAAAATGGCGTAAAGCAAAGAAGCAATTATCATTAATTTACATGGGAAAAATCTTTGAACAAGAAATGGTGATGATGGTATGTTAGGCTGGGTGGTGGGAGATACAGAAGTCTGGGATGTAGGAGATAGCTGACTATAATGGCTTGTAGCAAAACAAACACTAAAAAATGCTAATTGTGCTTTTCACTTTTTGTTGTAAAAGCAGAACAGTGGCATAAAGCAAGCTTTCGAAAGGCGGGGAATGCCTGTATTTAACATCAGGCTGCGGTTCAGAGGCGTGGCTAGAGATCCTTGTGGCACCCCCTTCAACTTTTAGTGATATTTGTCAGTAGAAATGCAGTAGGTGAACTACTATTTATAAAGCTTTTGCGGGCCCCCTCCATTAAAAAAACCCCATAGCTATGCCTCTGCTGCTGTTATTATTCTTTGAGAATGGCATTTCTTGGCAGGTGTTAGCCGGGCCGGACTCTAGGATTCTGAGTTTCAGATCAACATTTGATGATTATAACAGATTCATTATTACCTTCCATTCCCAGGCCCCAGCTATTGTGAGCACTCTATCTCACCAAACAAAAGCAAAGCTTGACTGAGCTTTTCATCAGTCATGAGAATTTCCTAATTGTTTCTCTTAAGTTTCACCACTGTTAGATATTCCTGAAGAACAGGGAATTTCCTTATTTTGAGTATTTTTATTCTGTTTAATTTATTTATTTTCTCATTTTTGTATTTGGAAATGTCTACTACTGTCTCAGACACATGACAGGCACCCCCTAGCACTTAGCACCCTGAGCGATTGCCCATATCACCAGTACCTTGGGCCAAACCTGCTGCTAGGCTGAAATCATATCTCAGACCAGTAAGGAAAATATTATCACCGGGCAATTTTAAAAACTTGTCTCCATATGTGTGTATGTGTGTATATGTATGTGTGTTTTTTTTAGTTAAAATGATAAATATTCTTGTCAAAAGTTTTCTCTCCAAATCTCAATTAAAATCGGCTGTTACTTCTATTTCTAATTATTTCAGTTATATTTGTTTTCTGTTAAAACTTGAAAAGACAAAAAAATCGAAAAAGGTATTTCCATTATTTTGTAATATTTAAGTATCATATATATTTTTTTATTTTAAAATGATTTTAAAATGATTTTAAGAATAGTATATTGGATATCTTTGGCCCCTTAAGAGAGGATAAAAATGAGGGTTTCTGCTATGAAAATGTACCCCACTAGCTATACATGCCAGGTGGCTATTCATAAGAAGTAAATTAACATTCTAGCCCAGGGGTCGCCAAAGTGGTCAATATCAACACCAGAGAGTTGATGGGACTATCTAAGGGGTTGATAAGTGCCAGGGTTCGAAAGGGGGTTGATAAATGCCAGGAGGGGTCTATTGAATATTTGGTAAGTTTTACATCTTTTGACATATATTCTTGTTTATTTTGTATTTTACTATTGATTTCTTGTTAATCTCTCAATTTTGATATATAATTATATACTATGGATTTGGTATGTTTTTGGAAGATATGGTACATTTGATATCTTTCTTTTGGCAGCCTAGCCTGGGGGTCGATGAGGGATCAAGGATTCCATGAAGGGGTCTACAGCAACGTTACCAACTATTTTGAAATTTTTATATCCAAAATTGAGGCAAAAAAATCAAAAAATATCTGGTTGTTCCAAAAAATATCTAAGAAATTATTCAAAATTGAGGCAAAAATATAAAAAAAATATCTAGATTATCTAGCCTGAACTTTACCAAATATCTAAAAATATCAAGATTTAGCCAAGATAATCTAAAAATATCAGCCTCATCAAAAGAATATCTAAACTGATATTCAATATCTAAAAACATTATATCTATCTTATATCTAAATGCAACAAAAAACATCTAAATTTAGATATAAAATATCTAAACTGATATCCAATATCTAAAAACAAGGGTATTTGTCAAAATTTTGATATTTTGGATAAATATCTAAAAATAGCTGAGCCTCATCAAAAAAATATCTAAACTGATATCCGATACCTAAAAACAATTTCTTATATCTAAAAGCAACAAAAAATATCTAAATTTAGATATAAAATATCTAAGTTGGCAACGCTGGTTTATGGTCAAAAAGGTTTGGCAACCCCTGTTCTAGCCAATGAAAAAAGCAGTTATACAAGGTTTGGCTATTAAATAACAAGACTGGGCTTATGTAAGTTAAACCACAGCGTGCATGCATGAATCACATGGTATATATTGACCATTGGGAAAGCATAAACAACCCCTGAAAGTGTCAAGCAGTGTCTTCAGTTCGCTGTTATGCATTGCTTGAAGTAGACATGTTTTTCTTATGTGACTTAAAAATGGTCTGTTCAAAAATCAAAAAAAAAAATCGAGCAATGCATCATTTTGAAATTTTTGGTGAAATTGAATAAAATGGCTACAAAAACTTTTCATATGCTAACTGAAGACTGCATGTCACATGCATGTGTGTTCGAGTGACACAAGAAATTTTGTGAAAGTCGAGAAGATGTTGAAGATGATGAACATTGTTTACGTCCATGCATGCCAAGAACCAGTGATAATGTTAAAAAAATTGAACAAATCGTTCAAAATGATCGACGACTCAGCATCAGAATGATTGCAGAAATGGTCTTCATCGATAAAGAGATGGTTCTCGACATGCAAGAAGATGAAGAGGAACACTGTATGCAGCTGTTACTTCATTGATACAAGTAAACAAAATCATTCAAATATTACACTCCTGTATACAGCAGAAGCCATTTTGGCTTTTGATTCTGAATTTCTCCAATTGTCCCCAAATATATATAGTAATCATTTGTTGGCAAAAAATCAAGAGTGGACATTTACACAAGATTGGCTTTTACATGAGTATACAGTCATACATCGACTTACACCTTCTTATTCTTTCTAAATAGAACACAGTGTATACATCATGTTTGTTTCAAGTTCTCCAGAAATGAAAAGTGAGAAGGAGAAGATAAAAGAGCAGACGCCTTGCTGGGTTGAGTTAATGACTTAGTGAAAGAAACATAATGGATGACATTTGTTCCTTTCTTTCAGAAAGTGAAAAACAAAGACGTATGTGCAATATAGAGGTTTAGGTAAATATGTATGTGACAGTATGTTATGTTGTGAAGTATGTATATTTCACTTCAGCCTATAATGATCTACTTACATCCAAGACGAGTTGCATCCATACTACCAGAACATAACCTGGACACAAGTGATGCATGGCTGTGCATGTTATTTAAGATTTAGACATTTTTTCACTGTTAATTAGAAAATTAGTTTCCTTTTTGGGATATTTTTTTACCTGGAAAAATCTATTAATGATGTCAAAAAAGTTTCAAGGTGTTCCTATAACAAGTCATAAATAAGGTATTGGCTATTTTTTTACCTTGGCCAACGAAGTTGGAAGAGGTATATGTATTCATTCATGTCTGTCTGTGAATCTGTTTGTCTGTTTGTTCACACAATATCTCCAAAAATTCTCAATGAAATTTTCTGGAAGGGTAGGCATGTGGTAAAGTAGAATTGATTCAGTTTTGGGGCGGATCCAGGAATTTTCATTTTTTTCCCCATACATTTATGTATTTACTCATGTTTGTCCACACAATATCTCCAAAAGTTCTCAATGTATTCCAATGACATTTCGTCACAGGGTAGGCCATGGGCTAAGGAAGAATTGATCAAATCTTGGTGCAGATCCACAAATTTTTACAGTCAACTCCCCTGCATCACAACTATATATGAACTGATTTTCATTCAGTTTTTAGTGACAATTGCATTGGCAGAGGTTTGCGCTCTCTGAGTGCTTTTTAGTTAGAATTTTTTCCACTGTTAATTAGAAAATTAATTCCCTTTTTTTGACATTTTTTTCGACGTGGAAAAGGCTATATCAAAATAGTTTTAAGGTGTTCCTTCAATATGTCATAAATAAGTTACTGGCTATTTTTTCTCAGCAATATTTTAACCATGTTACCTGTGACAGGTGGCGAATAGTAATAGTTATCCATTGCAAGATAAGAGCCCTTGTCCATTGCAAGATAATCCATTAAAAGATAGAAGCCATGACTCACAGATTGTCGCAGTTAATGGATTAATAATAATGGTTTACAGTACTTCATCTAAAAAAAATAATAACAGGTCTGATTAGTCACTCAATAGAAACTGTCACATGACCAGCATGGTGAGTTGGAGGTGATCAATTAAAAAATGACAGTGGACAGCATTTGAAACTGGGTTTTTGATCAACAGAAATCAGTTGTAGAATTTTCACTGTAGTTACTGCTCACTTGTGTCACAATCGGACTGGGTTGAAGCAGTGTGTGGCCTTCTTTTGTTGGAAGGCACTCTTCGTCTTTAGAAGAAGAAGAATTTCCAACGTTGTGATCAAGTTCCTTCTGGAAGTTATCATTGAGCCAAGCGTACAAAATCGGGCAGATGCAAGCAGAGCTGATGGCGATTATTTTTAGCAGAAGGTCGGTAAACTTGAAGAACTTGCCCCGAACAACCTCATAGTCGAACTCATCGAGCAGAACAAAAATATTCCACGGCAACCAACAAATTGTAAATACCAGGACAATCATCACAAGGGCCTTATTTGTCCGATGGCGAAGATGATTTTGTAGTTTCTTGAACGAACGCCGTTTCAGCATGAAATAGATTCGGGAATAGAGGAACATTGTGACAAGCAGCGGAAGGCAGAATTGAAAGAGAAAGATACTGGCCCTATACGCCCTTCGCAAGGGTATCGATGGCCATGCCTCGCCACAATAAACAAAGTGCATGTTTAAGGAATTGTCCGGAATCGCATAGAGCTTTGCAAAGAAGATTAACGGAACCGAGAGACCAAACGAGAGAAGGGAGATAATAACGAGTAGTATGACTGCACAATGTAGGCTGATGCGTTGCTTGAACGGAGGCAGTAGTAGGATGTAACGGTTGACTGCAATGACCAGGATCGACAGTGTAGAAATGTGCACGGGGACAGCAAAGGTCGGCATGATCACATGACACAACCATCGTCCAAAAAACCAGTTGTCGGTCAATTGGTAATGTAACTGGAACGGAAGATTAAAAATGCACAGAACGATGTCCGACACGGACAATGTTACAATGAAGATATTGGTGATATTGTGTAGATGTTTGTTGCGGAAGATGATATGTAAAACGAGTAGATTCCCAGCCAGACTGATCGCAATGACAAGGACGTAGACAAAAACAATACAAATCTGCCAATTCGAGTGGTTCAAAATGTTAAATTCGGAGTGGCTCAGGTCAAAGGTTATGTTGCGTAGGTCCAAAAATGGTGTTAATAGTTCATCTGACATGACCTCTTGTTCATCGGTCACCATAAAAGGGTCATGGGTGGTTGTAGTGGTGGTCGCAACACCACTGACCCGAATACCAGGGGTTGTAACAACCATCGTGCTTTCACTGAAAGCGGTCAGATCTTCGTAATTTTGTCCGGAAGTGTTTAAGACAGCCATTTTTTTTCTTCTTTATGATGTTTAATTTAATTCAGTTTGAAATTTACAAATCGGAACAAAATCAGAAATGTTTTCCAAATTCTTTCTCCTCAGAGATTCTTTTATTTATTGGTTCAATATTGAGAAATTTTTTTCCTTCTGGAATCAACTTGATTTCCATTGAGTATATGACTAAAACTGAAGAGTAAAAAGTTCCATCTTTCGCATTTTGTGAGCCGACATACTCAACTCAAAATATGAAGAATCAGCTCAGCATTTTCTGAAATCCAGTTTTTGGATGGTAATGATGGGTACAAAGTCTAATGCTGCTTATGGCATTGGTTCTTTTCAAAACGCTGTCGATTCAAACTTTTCAAATGAATACCTGTTAAAATAAAAGAAAGAAAAACAAGAGTTTAGATTAAGAAATGAAAAATTCTCAGTAATTTTTAAAATAATCAATGTTTATCAACAACAGGCCTGGTTAGTCACTCAATGGAAACTATCACGTGACCAATGCTTTTTGGCAGCATGACATGTTGGGGGTGATCAATTCAAAAATTGGAAAAAGGGGTGAGCAATGAACAGTTTACTTTTCTCGCCATTTGTTGGACCACTAAAAAGTCTGAATTTTCAAAAAAAGCGTGAATATTGCTGGACACATACTAATGGTCCAATTTAGCATAAACATACATTGTAAATCGAACCCCCCACTAAAAACTTATTGGGGTGGGGGGATTTTTAAAAAAAACAAAAAAGCTGTTTTTTCTAGATATAATAAGGAGTAAATGTTAAAATTTTCATTACACATATGTCCAAGTAGACATCTAAAAGAGATCTACAGGACATATATATCCCATGTTTTCTATGATTGCTGGGATGTATATGTCCCAGAAGTCTTGAAAGGGTTATAGGTCCTAGTTGGCACATTTACAAAAAACAAATTTTCCGGAAAAGACTTAAAAGTCTGTGTTGACACATAAGCAAACAGAATAAACAAAAAGCATAAATATATATATGAATCAATACATAGCAATATATATATTGACAATATCTCTTTAGAGAATATTATCTACTCAGATAGCAATCAATGAGAAATGTAAACTATGGGCGTTGTTAAAATACCATTTTAAGATGAATCATTATGATACGAAGAGTCAGAGCTGTCACGAGGCATAAGCAAACTAAGCAGCTGCTCAGGGCTCCATGGCAACCAGAGGGTTTCCAACAGTGATGCTTAGGGGCCTAGAAAGGCTTGGGCTGGCCCTGCCAAGTGTTGTTCAGACAATTGATCTCATTCTTTTTATTTTTGTTGTTACCACAACATTTCTGGCCAATCGATTCTCTGGCCTTCTTCAGGTGTACAATCCTCTCCTTCTATATTATTTATTTTTGTTTTCAACGTTTTAACAGGGATTTTCTGATGCAATGATTTTTTTATTTTATGGATTTGAAAAGTCTTGCATCAGGAATATAACGAAAAATAGCATCCAAAACTCAATATAATTTATTTTATTTATATGATAACAACTAGTTAATCCCCGTTAAACCATCCGAAACAAAAATAAATAATCAGTGTATCAGAAATAAAATGAAAAAATAGTATCTGGAATGCAATATAATTTATTAGGAAAAAAATATATGGGAGTTAATTCAGTGTTTGGAATACAAAATCGGAAAAGGATGCTAATCTCAACCTTAGCCAAACATTTTATATAACACTAGTAAATACCTGTTGCTTTGCTAACAGTATACCTAGAGGTCTAAAGGACTGTAGTATCTGAAAAAACTCCCTCTCTCTATTTCTCTCCTGCTCTCCTTACCCTAACTCTAAACCCCAACCTTCCAAGTCTCTAGTCTTTAATTTTACAGTGAATCGGGTAAAAAACAAAATAGATACATCAGTCCATTTTCCTGCAAGCTTAGTCTGATAATAGATTTCAAGTTATTTGATGATTTTGGTACTGAATCTATTTAATTTGGTCCCAGGACCATACATATATGGTCTTGTGCAGCAAAAGACATCTGGCAACCCTGGCTATAACCCTTTTAGCACCCCATACTATATTGGCTTACCCGTAAACGATAGAGTCAATGTATTTTACTAACGGACATCCTATTGGCTTAAAAGTTTAATTCTAGGGCCCCCTTTGTCCCTTTGGGCCCCGGTGAGTTGCACCGGCTGCACCCCCCTCTCAGAGGCCCTGCCCTTTCCACCTTGACAGGTTGCATTTTAAATCCGGATTTTTACCTGGGCTTGAACAATGGCTACTGGTTTTGGCGGGAAAAATGCATCTACCTTGACTACCAAGCAGGCAATGTAAAAGTTGAACCTCACTAATCTGGCAAGCTTGGGACCAGACAGGTGGTGGGGTAGAACCAGTAAAGCTTAGGGTAAAAAGAAGGCAAAATAAATATACTGAAAAGGAAAAAAATATATGGGAGGTAATTCAGTGTTTGGAATACAAAATCTGAAAAATATACTAAACTCCACCTTAGCCAAACATTTTATATAAAACTAGTAAACACCTGTTGCTTTGCATGAATTTGAGAAGAGTCAAATGTATGATTAATGACACCAATTTTTCTTCACAGGAGAAAAAAGGTTTGCCTCTTTCCTTGAATTATACACCTGACGATCATAGTTCCCTCTAAGCTGTGTGCACACACACACACACACACATGTTTTGCAACCAGCGCACAAAGGAAATTAATGTGTGCACAAAAGGTTAGTTAGCTAAAATAATGTAGTAATGAATGAGTCTTGATTTAACCATTTCCAGTAACTTTGATGATAATAATCTGCGAATTGATGGGTGTTATTGTTATTAACTTATTTCGACATTGCATCACATAAAAATAAGAAATACCCAGTAATGTTTTATTTAGTGTGAAAAAAAAGTATACAATTTGTATATACAAGCACACATCATAATAATCATATTTACACAATATCTAGGGCCTTAAACATTTGCTGTGGTGTAATAAATATCATAATTCTTTTTAAAATCATTTGCATCTGTTGATAGCACTACATATTCTGTTAATCTATTCCAAAGTCCCACCACTCTATTACTAAAAAAGAATTTTCAGATATTTAATCTACTTCTATTTACTTCTACCATATATGTATGGCCTCTCAGTCCCTTGTACTCCCTTCTAGTAAAAAATACATTAGGGTCTACTAATTCTAAACCATGTATAATCTTAAACATGTTTATTAAGTCTCCCTGATCCTTCCTATTTTCTAACGATGTCAACCCTAATTCCTTTAACTTATCCTCATAACTCATAATTTTTAATTCTGGTACTAACTTAGTTGCTTGTCTATGGACTTCTCACTCATTCTCAACATTGAAACTCGGCATGTATGCAATATACTTGGTATCATAATAACTGATAAACTATCATTTTCCAAGATCCTTTTCATCATTTACAATATTAATCACTGCTACCCACAACACTGGTTTATTGCTGGGTTTAGGTTATTCATGTATTCTGACATTTATATGTATCTATGTATCTATCTATGTATCCAGGCTTTGCCCAGCCCGAACTGTTCATAGTAGAAACTTAGTGCCGTTGTTTGCTTTGTTGTTCTTACTGTTTTAGCTGTGATTAGCCTGAACGTGTTTGGTTCGGAACTGTATTTAGATGTTAAGAAAAGAGACGGAACAAGACACGTCTTGCTTAGGGCTTTGCCTGTGTAGAACTGTCGGCCTTCCCAACTCTCACTTCCAGGCTCCCATTTTCGTGACCAGAAACAGGGCTCATAAAACAGGGGCTGTTAGGTAAATTTTTGGCGTGTTTATTCATATTAAAAACATATATATATATATAAACATAGATACATACATATATAAACATTACAGTAGGGAAAATATTTTTTTTTAAATTCCCCTCCCCCACTAAATAAGTTTTTAGAGGGGTTTCAATATGAAATGTAAGTTTATGCTAAATTGGTCACTAGCATTAATTTATCTAGGTCCTCCTGTACTCTTACTTGGTCAACCAGTGACAAGATTAGATGGTACAATTTGGTATCATCTGCAAAAATTTTACATTTTAGAGATATTGTATCCGGTAGATCATTAATAAATAATAAAAATAGTACTGGTCCAAGCACTAACCCCTGTGGCACACCACTACTTACATACCTCCACTCAGTATTTAATGGAACAACAAACTGAACATCAACATGTTTTCTGCCTAAAAACTTTCTAATGCAAATTATTATGACTATTTTTTGTTTACAAGTAGACTACTTTTCACACTATCAATT
>VCCN01006129.1:5376595-5387757 GCA_006491835.1 Architeuthis dux
AACCGTCACGTGACCAATGTCTTTTGGAAACATGCTGTGTAGTCAATAAATAAGTTACTTCTCTCACAGTTATCACTAAAAAAAGTCTGAATTTTCAAAAAGCAAGCTAAATGCTGTCAGCCACAAACTAGGGATCTAATTTAGCATAAACTTACATTGCAAATTGAACCTCCCGCTAAAAACATACTTATAGGGGGAATTTTGATAAAACAAAAAAAACGTTTTTTCTAGACATAATAAGGAGTAAATGTTTAAATCTTTTGCCCCTGGCACCATTGGTGAGGCCTGTACATGCAATATATACATAGATAGCTAGCCAGCCATCCAAATTTAAAAACTGAAGAAACCTATGTTGACAGTTTTGGTTAAGGGTTTCTGATAGATATATAGATAGATAAATAGGAACAGGCTAAGATAGATACAAAGACTAAGATAGATAGATAGATAGATAGAGAGATATATAGATGAGTGCATGTGTGTATATGTTTGTGTGCATTTCTCATTTGCTCTCTATCTTAGGTTCTAGTTTGTACCATATTAAGTGATGTTGATTTATCTAGATTAGATTCCTTTTTATATACAAGAGGTGATTGATAATTTGTAGCCTAAGGACATGAGTTACACAGTTCCAACTAAATCTACATACAGTTCAACTCTGTAAATGATTACATAGAAAATTTGAAGTTTATAACTTATTTTCTCTGTTCCATAAAATTGAAACATGAGAGCCATTGTTGAAAAAAATGGACGATATTGCCCATCGTGCAGTCATCTGCCTACTTATTAATCATTCTGTAGGAAGGGGCATCCTTCTTTAGTGTCGCCACCATATCTTCGTGGATCTCCTGGATGATAAGCCCTTGATACCAAAGTAGCAGATGACTGTCAAAAATAAAAAGAAATTATCTTTTATTTTTACTTCATAAACCGAACAAACTTTTAAAGGCCAACCAGTGTATGTCTAAGCTTTTTAGTTGTTTCAAGATTAATACAAAATGAATACAAGAATTTTAGTTAACAATACATTGCATTAACCTTTCAAATTACTGTGTAAACACACTGATACAGAACACAACACCAGGTATACTGTTAGCAAAGGCTATTTACTAGTATTATAGTAAAAATAGTAGTCATGATAGAAATAGAAAGGTTAATCTTAGCCACTGTAAAATTCAATAATTTTCTGATTCATTCCATGATTTTTGCTTTTCTTGGCAGGAAATCTAAAAATTGTTTCTTTCTGATTCAATTTGACTTTGTTCAAATTGCTTCAACATGCAGAACTTTTGAATGATCTTGCCAAAAAGACTAAACAACCTGCCAATTGCTTCACCTCCTTATGTGTATCTCAAGGTGTATCTCAAGCAGGTCAATATTAGGTTAGTTAGGTCAACCTATGTCTTTTTAAAGATTTGACTTAAACATATTTATGTTCGGAGAAGAGACTGTGGCATCTGATAGCTTGTTCCAAATAGGGGAGGATCTGTCTGAAAAGAATTGTTTTCTGGCCCCGATGGCCGTTTGAATTTGTAGCTTCTTGCTGTGACCTCTGGTTGCACTGCTTAGGGATGGTTGTAGCATGATTTTATCTGGACAGATGCTGTACTTACAGTATTGGTCAATGGCGTGCAAACCTGTATTCTGGTTCACTCTTTCATTCTATTAAATGTCCGTTGTCATAAATACGAACTCGGTCAATTTCATTCAAGTACTTTTATTCAGAATGACAATGGACATTTAATAGAATGAAAGAATGAACCAGAATACAGGTTTGCACGCCATTGACCAATACTGTAAGTACAGCATCTGTCCAGATAAAATCATGCTACCAGAATGAACCAGAACGAGGCTCAAAAGCAGTGTCAGAGAAAAGGATAGGTTCATTAAAATTAGGGACACCATAGTACAAGGGAGATAATCTTGTCCGAGCTATTTTACATAAATGATATGTTATGGTAACCCTCTATCTCCCCCCAAGTCTTTTAAGTAGATTATATTTAATTGATGCAAAAGACTGATGTTAAGAGGGTATGTCCCCCAAGTCTTTTAAGTTGTGTGTGATATTAATTAGGAAAAGCAAGTTGTAGAGTGTTATATGGCAGGTCTCCAATATATGATGAAACCTTTACCAGGTATGGATTGATGATTTCAACAGATAAAACTGAGACATTGGCTTTTAACACCACCGTAGAAGTAGCATCGAGACCTACATTAATTTCAATAAGAAACACTCCTTTAAAGAATGTCCGAAAGTTTAAATATCTAGTGAATATGATCACAAATTATAAAGATATAAAATCTGAGAATAATGAAAAATCAGGTGATAAATATACTGCAAGTGAAACTAGCACAGAAAATCATCAAACATCAAGTAATCATGAAAATTATCTGACATTTAGAATATCATCGGCTTTCTAGAAATGGAACAAATTAAAAAATAAAAAAGTCAACAAGAATGAAATTTTTAAATGTATGTGTCTGATCCCGACTACTTTATAGTGTACAAATATGGCTTAAACTAGAGAGTGTATGGCAAGATGATTTCAAATGGCTATAAAACAAAAAAACGCTCCTAAACACAATAAGAAAGGAGTAGAAGCTTCTACCAAGGTAATTGTCAAATTTTAAATATTCAAACAAAGACCTACGAACCATAACAAAAATAGTGTCAATATCTGAGTTTTGCAAAGAACAATATTTAAAATATATAGCCCATGTAACAAGACTACCTAATTTTTCCATTCAGAAACAATTGCTATTTGCCAATGAAAAAAACAATTCTCTATAAATTCATGGCTAAAGATTGAGACAACGCTGGGTGTATCTACCATGCAGATACAAAAGAAAATGATAAATAAAAAAGAGTTCAAGTTTTTGATATGCCACCGTTATCAGCATATGTAACGACACTCTAAAGGAACAAAGTGTCTAAATGAGAAATATGAAAATGATGATAAAATTAAAAATTCCACATTTGTAGCATTTCTTATTTTTAGAGTAAAGATTCAGAACTGACAGAAAGGTGAATAGATATAATTTGCCTTCTATCGAGAATTACAAATTTATTTATAGGAATTCTTTTAGGATTTAACCAATAAATTTTGTTTTTTTTCTTTCAAAAAAAGGAAAAAACTTAATCAATATAGGTATCCCCTTTTTTAAAAGATTGCTTTTACAAAAGAATTAAATTAGTACAGGTCTCCCCCGCTATCCAAAATGGTGTAAAATGGAGAAGCAATTACCATTAATTTATATTGGAAAATATTTTGAGCCTTCTCAGTGTCAATATGTCAATATGTTAATATATCATATACAAAAAAAGATAACTCTGTTAGCTTTCTTTGTTAATGATCAGTAGTGGAACTCTCCCATTTCGGGTGTCCCTTTTCTCTGATATTTTACTAGTTAGCGGTTTGGGCGTCCTAGCGTATAGACGTTTATGATCGAGTGTAAATAAAAGTGAATTGAAGACCCCAAGAAGTGTATGCGTTTATATTGTGTTATATACAAGTTGACAGCGAACAAGTGGGTCTAACATCTCAGACCCAAACAATAACCTTCTTCTATGTCTGATTGCCTTGATGTCAAAGGTCGAGATTTGTTGTCTGCTTTCAGTGATGTGGAAGGCTTGGAATATGACAGTATACTTGATTGCTTAGCCTCACGCATTTTTCTATCATACAGTTCTTTGGAGGCACTCAAAACATTCTGCAAACCTGCTCTAAACCTACATGCTCTTTCAAAATTAAAGTCATACTTTTCTGCAATCATTGCAGCACTGTCAATTGTAGCAAAATCTCACAGAAGGTTATTTTCTGAGACTGGGAATGCTCAAAAGATTTTCCTATATAAATTAATGGTAAATACTTCTTCGCCTTATGTCATTTCGGCTTATAAAAAGTTTCATAGGAATGCTGTACTTTCAGAGAGCGGCAGAAACTTTTATGCTGGTTTTTCTTTGTTAAATAAGGGCAGGTGATGAATGAGATTCTATAAATGTTCCTTTCTTTTCAAGAACAGCATCTGGGTCTGGTTCTTTCTTTCTTCTTTTTTGGGAGGGGGGCAATTCATTGAACTTTTTTTCTTTTCCTTTTTTTAAATGCAGTCGTTTTATTCTGAAGGAGGAAATTGAACGGAAGCATTTAGTTATTTTGGAAGTTACATATTGTTCAGTTCTGAAAATAGATTACAAAGCAATTATTTTATTATTTATTTTTTATTAGATGAAGTATTGTAAAAACAGGTCTGGTTAGTCACTCAATAGAAAATGTCACGTGACAAATGTCTTTAGGCAGCATGCTGTGTTGGGGGTGATCAATTAAAAAAAAAGTTGGGAAAAGGGGTGATCAATGAATAAATTACTTCCCTCGCCTTTTGTTGGGTAATGATTACTAAAGCAATCTGAATTTTCAAAAATCAAGCATGAATGCTGCTGGGCACAAACTAAGTGACCAATTAAGCATAAACTTACATTGCAAATTGAACCCGCAATAAAAACCTACTTAGGTGGGGGGGATTTAAAAAAAAAACAAAACTTTTTTTCTAGACATAATAAAGAGTAAATGTTTTAATTTTCCACCCTCTAGCTCCAGTGGTGCAGCCTGTATGTGTGATACTTACATGCATAGTCAGCCAACCAGACTGGCTTAAAAACTGAAGAAACCTATGTTGACAGTTTTGGTTGACTGTTTCTAGTAATTACTTTACTGATACTACTAGTACAGAAACCCAAAACAAACATGGTGCAGGGGATATCGGGATGGAGAGTAGGTTTAATGGTTGGATTAGGACTTCTGTGAGTTGTGATAGAAAGAAAATAGAAGTTAAATCAGTTCTGAAAATAGATTCTAAAGGATTGTTATGAATTTTTTACTACTATTTTCCTTCATTTTAATTTTTTTTATAAAAAGCGACTTAAACAAGACTGGCTGCTGCATGGTCAAACTCCACTCCAACTTCTATTTTGACCGAAGATGATTAATACAACTTTTGTATTGTATATATAATAAATAAAAAAGATTATAAAAATATTTATTTTTTGTATAAATGTAGCCCATGTGTATCTGTATGATACATTTTTGTTATATCTAAGACTTTTCAACTTAGCTTGGTCAGTAAGACAACCTCATTGCAATCAATTGGTTGTGAGTTCAAATCACGGTAGGGGATGTGAATTTTACATATTGGTTTACACCCCTAATTTTGGTGAGGATTGTTCTTGTTCATGTTGTTCTTGTTATGGTAGGAAAGTCAGACTTTGTACTGGAGTTTGACAAAATCAAGATGAAGGTAAATAGTAGTCAAAAATTAATAATAATGGTTCACAATAATTCATCTAGTAAAAAATGAAAAAATAGGTCTGGCTAGTCACTCAATAGAAACCGTCACGTGACGAACATCTTTTGTCACCATGCCATGTTAGGGGTGATCAATTAAAAAATTGGAAAAAGGGGTGATCAATGAATAAGTTACTTCTCTCCTCTTTTGACTAAAAAAGTCTGAATTTGCAAAAAACAAACATGAATGCTGCCAGACACAAACTAAGGGACTAATTTAGCATAAATATATATTGCAAAGGGGGATAATATTTAGGGGGATAATTTTCAAAAAACAAAAGAGACCCTTTTTCTAGACATAATATGAGTAAATGTTTAAATTTTCAGCTCTCTAGCTCCGTTGGTGTGACCTGTACATGTGATACATATATACATAGCCAGCCAGCCAGCAAGACCAACTTAAAAACTGAAGAAACCTATGTTGACAGTTTTGGTTGACGGTTTCTAAAAGATAATTGCTTTACTGATACTACTAGTACAGAAACAAAAACAAACATGGTGCCTGCGAGATCAGGAATAGAGAGTAGGTTTAAAAGTTAGATATGATCTTCTGCCAAGCTGTAGTGTTCTTGTAGCTCAGGTGGTAAGAGCAGCTGGGTGTTTACCATACTTCCCTAGGTAAAACGGACATGAGTTAAAATCTCAACGGGAGCTTATTCTTTATTTCCGATCTGCTCACCCCCTTGGATCAACGGCCTGAATTAAGTTGTGTTATGATATACTACAACGAAAAGGTTATTTTGGAGCCAAAACACCTGTGTGGAAATGGAAGTGACCCGGTCACCTTAGCATATGTGTAGGTGTCCCAAAACAGGATGTGGAAACCGGAAATGGCACAAGCGTAGGCATTCGAACCTAATAAAGGAAGCTAAGAGACGAAGAAAAACTCAGAGACCTGAACAGAAAACCCTGTTGGGGACAGACTGACAGTTCTCCTTATCTCTCAACCACTCTTCATTCTCCGGCCGACAAAGTGTATGCTATAAAATAAAAATATGTCTCATATTTTTACAAGCAAGTTTTTCGAGTCCTTCCTTTCTCGCCAAGTTCAGCATTTCCTTCCGCAAGTGAGCAACCCATGACGAGATGACCCATGTCAGCAGAGCTGTGTAAAGAGGTATACAACAGTTGTGCTTGAAAGCAACTAGAAAGTTAAGATGAAGGAAAACAGTAGTCAAAAATTAATAATAATAATTACTTTTATTCCTTTTGTGTAACAATACTTCATCTAATGAAAATAAAATAAAACAATAATTGTTTTACTGACACTACCACTACAGAAACAGAGAGATCAGGAATGGAGGGTAGGTTTTTCATTTTCCTATTTTTCTATTTGTATTTGGAAAGTCCTACTGTCTCAGACACATGACAGACGCCCCCTAGCATTTGGTGAGGAGAGAAAAGAATGTTAGGTAGCTTAATAAAAGGGCAGGAAGGAAGAGGAGCTGATGGCTGCTATAAGTACTATAAGTGTGACAGACACGGCTCTTATTATATATATGATAAATTAATTGAACACAAAAGCTGTGTATGTGCTGAACCGGAAAATTGAATATTTTAAATCAAATTGCTTACACTGTGTTTTGTTAATCTTTTCTTCTTCAGGTCAAGTTATTTACCTCTATCAACGAAGTTGCAAAGAGGTATATGTATTTGGTCGCGTCTGTTTGTTGGTTGGTTTGTCTGTTATATGCTCATGACTGTCCACACAATATCTCCAAAAGTTATAAATGAATTTCAATCAGATTTTCTGGAAGGGTAGACAATAGACCAATAAAGAACTTATTAAACTTTGGAGCGGATCCATGCACGATTATACATCATATTTATATGTACAAACCATTTTAAATGTTATCTCTGTCCACACAGTATCTCCAAAAGTTCTCAATTAATTTCTATGAAATTTTGTGGAAGTGTGGACAATATGCTATGGAAGAAGTGATGGATCCATGCACAATTACCTTCTTTCTACGTCGTAGTTATATGTGCACACAGCATAATATCGCCTAAGGTTAATGTCTGTCGTCCACACAATATCTCCTAAAGTTCTGTATGAATTTATATAAAGATTTGTGGAGGAGTTGGCTATGGGCTTCGGAAGAAGTGATTAAATTTAGGGGCAGATCCATGCACAATTACTTCCCCTGACAATGACGTTGGCAGAGGTATGCGCTCTGAGTGCTTTCTAGTTTGATTTATCTGTGTTTCGTATGTAAATTATTGTTTGTTTTGTGAAATAAATTGTTTGTTCCATTATTTGTTTCTTCGAATAAGGATTTTGCCATTATAAAGGCAATAAATGAAATTCGTAACAACTTTTGCTTCCGTCAATTCAAAAAAATTTTTTTAATTAAATTAAAATTCAAAAAGAAAAAAAATTAAAATACAATCATAATAACGTTGAAAACGTGAAGTTAATGCTATGTTTCTTTGACGTAAGAAGAACAGATATAACACTTTGATCTTAAACAAATGCTGCAGAAGCCACATTCCGATCTGGACCACATAACTACGATCAGTGCCGTTTATTGTTTGTATTCTGTAACTAAGGAAAGAAAAATTGACGTGTGACTAGCTCTGTCTCAAAACAGTTGCTACATGTACATATAAAACTTATTACCAAATGTAACAACTATTATGGGACAGGGGTAGTATTTTTGTGTGGAAAAATGTTGAAAATGTCAACACCACCACCACCAACCCTTCGTTCACCCAAAGGGGGATTTGATGATGATGGTGGTGATCATCATCGTCATCGTACCCCCCTTCTTTACTCTTATGAATGAATTAATCTAGTTTCAATTTCAAGTTTTATTATATGGCTACAGACTTGGGTACAATGTAGGGAAGGTGGTCCCGAGTGTAAAGTTTCACACCTTCGCACACTTGATGTTAAAAACGGCGCCTCTACGGACGCTTCGACCAATGTTGGTGGAGAAGGTGACTGATATGGGGGAGTGACTGACCGGCGACAGCGAGGGGCGTATCGGCATGAATGCGAACAGAATCGATCTGCTCTCGTTTTGTGTGACTAGTTCACATGTTTTTGTGACGTCATGACACATTATTCCTCTTCGAATCGCTCAATTCGACAATTACCTGAACTCAAATCAATCATAAAAAAAGACACAGGGGGGACGTGGTTCCGATTTTAAATTTTCACACCCTCGCAGTCGCACATGTTAAAAACGGCGCACAAATAAAAACAATTTAACAATTTAATTTATTCAACAATATAATTAAATTCATGTATTTATTTTTGTTTTTCTTTCATTAATTCTCTTATTTCTTTTTCAAAACATACACAATACTTTACTATAGAAATGACGCGTAAATATTAAACAATAAACAATAAACATTATAATTACAAAAAACAAACCTTACGAACTAACTATACTCTGATCCTAGACAGGGGGTCGGGAGGCGACACTTTGATCCTAGGTAGATCTCACAGATACTCTGATCCTGGGCAGAAGGTGCTGATCCATACGTAAATAATTCCATTTTTACAGTTACTAATAGTGTAAATATTGTTTGTATTCTGTAATATCTTTTTAATTAAATGTTGAAAATGTAAATGAATGAATGAATGCCAATGGCGATTTTTTATGAATGAAAATTTTACCTGGCTAAAAACTTGTTATTTTAATTATGATGTGATGAAAAGATTTTTTTTAAATTAAACAATTTTCAATATCTCTCTTTAAAAGTTATACATATTTTTTTTTTAGAAACATGATTCATTTATGTACCCCTGTCAACGAAGTGGGAGGTAACTGTATGTATTTGGTCGCGTCTTTCCGTGTCTCGTCTGCCCACACGATATCTCCGAAAGACTAAAGTACTTAATCGATTTCTATGGAATTTTGTGGAAGGGTGGTCAGTGGGATAAGGATGAGGTGGTTAAATTGGGGGGCGGATCCAGGAATCTTTTTTTGGTTGAGAGATATTTTTCCGTCTTTTTTTAATACATTCACGCTCATGACAGAGGGGAGGTAATTGTGTATGGATCCGCGCCATTAATTTAATCAGTTCTTCCGTACTCTAGTGCTCACTCTTCCACAAAATTTCATTGAAATTCATTGAGAACTTTTGGAGATATCTTGAGGACAATCATGAACTTTTTTTTAGCGATGGTGTGGACATATAAATACGACGTGGGGGGGTAATTCTGCATGTATCCGCCCCAAAATGTAATCATTTCTCCCGTAGTCTATTGTCCACCCTTCCACAAAATTTCATTGGAATTCACTGAGAACTTTTGAAGATATCGTGTGGACAGCTATCTCCAAATGTTCTCGTGTCTGACCACACGATATCTTCATTGGTTCTCAGTGATTTTCAATTAAATTTTCCGGAAGGGTGGACATAGGCTACAAACAATAGAAGAAGTGATTACATTTTGGGACCGATTTATGTACTTACCCTGATAATGGCGTTGTCAAAGGTACGCACTCACTGAGTGATTTCTTCTAGTTTTGTAGTGCGATCGCCGAGTGATCATGATTTACATTTGTTCACTTAATAAAATCACTGACCCTTTTCTAGTTGTTTCGATCGAATTTCAACCTTTTAATCCGAAACCTGAATCGATCTGGACGGGATTAAAATAAATCACAAAAACTCCCAGATCCGGTTAGTCACTCAATAGAACCCGTCACGTGGCCAACGTCTTTTGGCAGCATGCCGTATTGGGGGTGATCAATTAAAAAAGGGAGTGCTTAATGAATTAATAAGTGACCTACCTCTCTCGCCTTTTGTTGGATCACAAAAAAGTTCGGATTTTCAATAAACAAGCGTGAACACTAGTGGACACAAACTAAGTGACCAATTTAGCATAAACTTACATTATAAATTGAACCTCCCACTAACAACCTATTTTTTTTGGGGGGGGGGGGTAAAAAGAATTTTCCAAACATTTTATTCTAGATATAATAAAGAAGGAGTAACTGTTTAAATTTTCAGCCCTCTAGCGCCATTGGTGCGGTCTCTATGCGCGACACATGGATACATACACATTGATAGCTAGCCAGGCATAATCACTTAAAAACTGAAGAAACCTATGTTGACAATTTTGGTTGACGGTTTCTACGAAAATAATAAAAATTGATAACATTAAAAATTAACATCAGTTAAAATGTAACGTTTAAAAAATATGCAATATAAAATATACGCAATGATGTCACAGAAATGTGTGGACTAGTCACACAAAAATAGAAAAAAAAATTCTGTTCTCATTTTTCTGAGTTAAAAATTCATTTAAAAGTTAATTAAAAGTTATTTTGTTTAAAAACAATTTCAAGCAGTAGAAACAAGGCACAATGTAGAGGTGGCAAATTGTAACGTTTCACACGCTCACTCACTCGATGTTAAACACGGCGCTCATATAAAAAGAAATAAGAGAATTAATGAAAGAAAAAGAAAAGTAAACTTTGAATAAATTAAATTGCTAAATTGTTTTTTATTTGTGCGAGTGAGCGAGGGTGTGAAACGTTTTAATCAGACCACCTTCCCTATATTGTGCTAAAAAAAGAGAAAAACATGCTAAAACATACGCCGACGCGGTACTTGGTAGTACTTGTCGATTTGAGCGGTCCGAAAAGGAATGTGGATGATGTCACAAAAACGTGTAAAACTAGTCACACAAAAAAGTGCAGATTAGTTTACTGATTTAAAAAGTCATTTGAAAGTCTGTTAAATTAAATTTAAAAAAAAACATGACACTCTTTAACTACATGCAATATGCTAATATCACACAAATAAAACTAGTCACACAAAAAAGTGTTGATTTGAAAATCTGTTAAATCAAATGTATATAATTAATAA
>VCCN01006129.1:5388915-5400480 GCA_006491835.1 Architeuthis dux
CACTTAATTTAATTATTATTCACTAAACCCGCCCACAACCAGTTATGGACCATAATTGAAAATTTCTTGTATCTCCATCACTTTTTCTGAAGAAGCCAGAATGCATTGGCGAAACGTCGAAATAAACTAAGAAATCTCATTTGTACACAACAGTGTCTTCAGAATTGTCATTTCAATCTAATAAAACATACGCAGTACTTTATTATAGAAATGATATATTGTTGTGTAAACAATTAAATAAACATTAAACATTGAATAATCAAAAACCTTACCAATGTTTGGTTGTCTCTCATTTGTTCTAGTAAAATCCCTTTTTCTTTAAAATTATAAATGTCATCAAAAAGGGGGACTCATCATCTCAGGGGGGCAAAAAGCACGGAATATAATTTTCGGGGTTTTTAAAGAGCAGGACCCCCGAATTATCTTTTTTTTTTAAATTTTTTCTTTCTTTCCTTTTTTTCCAAGTATTTGTTGTTGTTTTTTTATTTCTTGGTTTTAACAATAAAAAAAATCTTTTTGTCTTTAAAAATTAGAAATTAAAGTAAAATAAAATAAAAATAAAAAAAGCAATCACATGTTTCCTTCCTTCTTTCTTTCTGTCTTTTTTTTTTTAAATCGCAAATTTCCGGCTGTTCCGGGTGTTGGGTATCAGTTCAGATTTAAAAAGCCACCCGGGTGGATTAAAAAGGGGTGAATAAGAACTTAACAAAAAGGAAAAAGAAAAAAAAGCAATTACATGTTTCCTTCTTCTTTCTTTCTATATGTCTTTTCTTTTTTAAATCGCAGATTTCCGAGTGTCGGGTATCGGGGTCCCGGGTATCAGTTCGGATTTTAAAAAGCTACCCGGATGGTTTTAAGGGTGAATCTGAATCAGAATCTGTTATTTTTAGTGGAGTATTTTAGTTGCTTTTTAGACAGTCGTACTTCTTTCTTTCTATCTTTTCTTTTTAAATCGCAAATTTTCGGGTATTTTGTTTCACACTGTTAGCAGATTTCAAAAAGCTGCCCAGGGTGGATTAAAAGGGAAAGGATGAACCAGAATCTGTTATTTCCACCCCAGAGTGGAGTACTTTAGTCGCCTTTTTACACAATCCTACGGAAAACAGATGGCACAGGAAGAAAACACTCACTTGAAAATCATCCTGGTGGTTCATATTATTGTCAACACTCAGTGTAGCTAGTGATGATACAACTACATTTTTAAAAAGGTGATGTGTATATGTTTCTGTGTACACACGCAGTGAAGTGTGTAGTCGGATGTGTGTAAGAGGAGAATAGTGTAAAGTAAGTAAATACAAGACGTTATATTATTGATTATTTAGCAGACTGCTACTGACTGGCTCTCTTCCAATGATGAAGAGAGATATATATTAACATATGTAAGTAGGTAAGAAGAGAGCTACAACGTCGGACTTGTACTAATACTATTATTTTGCTTGTTTGTATGTACGACCGTTATACTTTCTGATTATTATCTATTCTCCTCATATCTTTCTTCCTTTCTCTACACTTTGGAACAACACTTTGATTGCACAGATATTACACTGATTCTAAGCAGAGGGCTGGGGAGCGACACTCTGATCCTAGGCCGAGCACACAGACACTACAGTCTGATCCCAGGGGGAGGGACAGGGAGTGATACTTTGATCCTAGGCTGAGCACACAGATACTACAATTTGATCCTAAGCAGAGGGCTGTGGAACAACACTTTGATCCTAGTCAGTGCGCACAGATATTACACTGATTCTAAGCAGAAAAGGCAGGGGAGTGACACTTTGATCCTAGGCCGAGCGCACAGACACTACAGTTTGATCCTAGTGGGAGGGCCAGGGAGCGACACTTTGATCCTAGGCTGATTGCACAGATACTACATTTTGATCTGAGGCAGAAGGCCAGGGAGCGATACTTTGATCTTAGCCTGAGCGTACAGATACTACATTTTGATCTGAGGCAGAAAGCCAGGGAACGACACTTTGATCCTAGGCAGTGTAGTAACGGATGAGGGAGATATATATTAACATATGTAAGTAGGTAAAAAGAAGGGAGCTACAGTGTTGGACTAATCTATATAATGAATAGTGTGACATTTTCTGTCTGTTTCTTTGTTTCTCTGTCCGTAACTTCTGCTAGTGTGCACAGATACTACACTTTGATCATAGGCTGAGGGTCTGGGAGCGACACTTTGTTCTTAGGCAGAGTGCACTGATACTACACTTTGATCCTTGACAGAGGGCTGAGGGAGACACTTTGATCCTTGGCAAAGCACATAGACACTCTAATCCGCCCAGGATCAGAGTGTCTGTGTGCTGTGTGCTGCCATACTGAGGGATTCTGTTTCTCTTTTCAGGTACCCTTTGCATAGCCATGTCCATGATCTTTCGTCTGCAATATTTTCTATCTGTCTTTTGAATTCTCCATTGAGTTTTTTTCTGTTCCCATTTTGCTTTCCTTGTTTTCACACCTACTTCCTCATTTGCTAACTTTTTATTGTTTGTCGTGCTGCTTTTATTATTATGATTATTACTATTATTATTATTATTATTATTATTAAAAACCGTCAACCAAAACTGTCACCAAAATAGGTTTCTTCAGTTTTCAAGTCTGGCTGGCTGGCTATGTATTTATGTATGTATGTATCATGTGTACAGACCACAACAATGGAGCTAGAGGGCTGAAAATTTCAACATTTACTCCTTATTATGTCTAGAAAAAAACTTTTTTTTGTTTTTTTTAAATTCCCCTCCTAAATAGGTTTTTAGTGGGGTGTTCAATTTACAATGTAAGTTTATGCTAAATTGATACCTAGTTTGTGCCCACTTGTTTTTTGAAAATTATTCATTCGTCACCCCTTTTTTTAATCGATCACCTCAACACGTACACCTATGTTGGGAGAAACTAACCTATGCTTAGTAATTATAAAAAATTAAAGAGCTATATTTTAACTCTGAAGTTGGAAGAGGTATATGTATTCACTTGTGTTTTTCTGTCCGTCTGTCTGTGAACACAATATCTCCTAAAGTTCTCAATGAATTTCAATGACATTTTGTGGAAGGGTGGGCCATGGGCTAAGGAAGAAGTGGTACAATTTTTAGGGGGATCCAGGAATTTCCTACAGTTACCTCCTCGGCATAGTAGCTATATGTCCACACAATATCTCCAAAAGTTCTCAATGAATTTCAATGAAGTTTTCTGCAAGTGTAGGCTATGGGGTAAGGAAGAATTGGTTAAATTTTGGAGCGGATCCAGATAATCTTTTTCAATTAAGAGATATTTTCCATTTTTCTTTATATATTTATGTATTCGCACATGTTTCTCCACACAATATCTCCAAAAGTTCTCTTTCTTTTTGTTTTCTCTAGCTTTCTTACCTCCTACACTTTCTCCCACACAATCCTCTTTTCTCCCTCCTCCTCTCCCATGCTTTTCCAAATTCCTTCCTGCTTAATTATGTAGGTTTGGGTCGGTGAATGTGACTAGTTAAGTTAATCATTATTATTAATCTTTTGCTACTATTTACCTTCATCTTGATTGTTGTTGCTTTTTATCGCAACTAAACTCAGGCTGGTTTCCCTTCAGCAGTGAGTAAATAAGTTAACAGCGCAGATCAGAATAAAGAATAAGTTCCAGGTGAGAATTGAACTCACAACCCTCAATGCCGGAGGGTGGCTCACTTAATCCAAGACTGCTCTTACCACTGAGCTACTGGAACTTAATGGCAAGCACAAGCCCAAAACAAACCCGTAAAGTCATTCCGTATCACGATCTCTTCTGCGCCATGTTTGGTAGTTCAGTTTTGGCAATCCAATTTTATTTTAATTTTATTTATTTTATTAGAACATTTTTAGAACATTTTATTTTAGTGTGAAAAAAAGTATATAATTTGTATATACAAGCACACATCATAACAATCATATTTACACAATATCTAGGGCCTTTACGGTAGTGTAATAAACATAATAATTCTTCTTAAAATCATTTACATCTGTTGATAGCACTATATATTCCGGTAATGTATTCCAAAGTCATACCGCTCTATTGCTAAAAAAGAAATTTCTGATATTCAGTCTACTTCTATTTGCTTCTACCATATGTGTGGCCTCTCAGTCCCTTGTACCACCTTCTAGTAAAAAATACATTTCTATTAAGTCTCCCCGATCTCTCCTATTTTCTAATGATGTTAATCCTAACACTTTCAGCCTATTCTCATAACTCATACTTTTTATTTTCCGGTACTAACTTAGTTGTTCGTCTCTGGACTTTTTCTAAAAGAATTTTATCTCTCTCCAAGTACTGTCTGTGCACAGTACTCGAGGTGCGGACAGACATACGTCTTATATAGTATAAGGAATTAGTAAGGTATGCTTAATCAGTCCTAGTACGCTGTTTGCCTTAGCCACAGCACTGGCAATATTAGATGAAGTATTGTAAATCATTATTATTAGTTTTTTGCTACTATTTACCTTCATCTTGAATGTTGTTGCTTTTCTTCGCAACTAAACTCAGGCTGATTTCCCTTCAGCAGTGTGTAAATAGATTAACAGCTAGGACCGGACTGTGCACCCGGTCCTTTCTCACACATAAGCTGTTCGATGGAGGACACATGACAATGTGCTCTCGTAGGAGCCGCCATACTTGTATCGAGTTACAGCAATCATCATCATCTATTGAGTGACCAACCATACCTGTTTTATTCATTTCTTTTTTAACAGCAATTTACCCCACGCGAAAGGACGGCTATTTAGTCTAGTATAGATTATTATAATCAATAGTCACGTAGCAACGAGACATAAGCTTTGATCATTATTGTCAAGTATGGTTTGTTATTTGTAGCTAATACTGTCTTTAAAAATGGCTAGATTTTTCGATTTCCAGCTAACTTTATAGCTAACAAGTCTGGCTGCTGCAGTGACAAACTCCACTCCTATTTACTGCAACTTTTGTATTGTATAAATAAAAAATTATAAAAATATATATTTTTTGGTATAAATGTATTTATTTATTAGAATGAAATAAGCCTGTGTGTATCTGTATGATAAATTTTCATTAATATCTAAGACTTGTCAATTTAGCTCAGTCAGTAAGACAGCATCTGGCAATCAGTTGGTCGTGAGTTTAGATCATGGTACAAGAATGTTAATTTTTACTCCCCTCAATTTAGTGAGGATTGTTCTTGTTCACATTGTTCTTGTTGTTCTTGTTATGGTTTTTGACAAAAATATACAATTGAAGAAATCTCTGTCCGTATGTGTGTGTATATGTACAGCGATTACTCAACAAGTTGAAATTGTTTGGATTAGTGGTTCTCGAGAAATCTAATAAAAATAAATAAAAAATTATCGATTATAGATCTTTTATTTAAAATTATTGATCTAAATTTAGATATAAAATATCTAAATTGGCAACATTGAAGAGAAATAACCAAAATACTTTGAAGCTGTAGTTTCATACGATGGACTGAAAATTATTTTACCTGACTGCTGAACACACTATAAAGTTCGGCCCCTTCCAAACATGCACCTTTGGAACAGGAACTGCCTAAGACAAATAAAATAACTATACATAAGATTCCAGAACAAATTATTCTAAAAATTGTACATTTACTTTTATTAAACTTACAAATCTTTTTTTTTAAATGGCCAGATTTTCAGTTAACGTAGATTTCTTTGGCTAAATTGGAAAAAAATCAGCCAGATCTAGCCAAAAATGGCTAATTTGGCAACACTAGCTTTAATATAAAAAAATAGTTGATGATATTTGAGTGGCTGCACATGATAAGTGCCCAACAAACTATTTTTAAAAAGTTGATATTTTCTTTATTTTTAGAGCTAAAATGCTCAGGTTTTTTTAATTTTAAAGTTTGAATACTGGATTATTATTCATAGAGCATTCAAGCTTCAAAATTTAAAAAAACGAGCATTAGCTCTAAAAATAATGAAAATATCAACTTTTAAAAAATGGTTTGTTGGACACTTATCATATGCAGCCGCACTCATTTGATTTTGACACAAATATTCAACATTTGTATTTAAAAAGCTTTTGTAGCGATTGAGATCAATAGGTTGCCATGGATACAGCACAAGTTCAATTAAAAATGTGGATTGAGAGTTTTTTTTAAAGAGAAGATTTTTTTTCCCACCTCTGCCATGATGCCTTTTATTCCTGGATGGATAATTATTTGGATTAGGTTCGCAAAAACAAGGGAGGTAATTTCAACGGAACAAATGAAAGCAGAAAACTTGACCATTTAAAACTTTAGGGTTAGTGTTTTGGTTAGTGTTAGGGTTAGTGTTTAGAGTTAGTGTTAAGGTTAAGGGTTAGGGTTAGTGTTTAGAGTTAGTGTTAAGGTTAATGTTAGGGTTGTTGTTTATGGTTAGTGTTTATAGTGTTAGGGTTAGTTTTAGAGTTAGTGTTACGGTTAGGGTTAGTGTTTAGAGTTAGTGTTAAGGTTAGGGTTAGGGTTAGTGTTAGTGTTTAGAGTTCGTATTAAGATTAGTGTTTTGGGTTAGGGTTGGGGTTGCAATTAACAAAAAAAAAAAGATTAAATATTTTTTCTTTGTCATTTTAACAGTATTTCTCCACACGAACTCATGTAAATAAGAAGTAAATAGTTTGTAAATTGTCTGCGTAATTTATGCTTTATGCACATCCATATATTTTCAACTTTTTGTGTGTTTACTTCTTCATTGTTCTTCAGCGTCTATACTAGTTACCTCCCTTGTTTTTGTTAACCTAATCCAAACAATTACCAAAAAAAGCATTAAAGTAATTAAAAAAAATAGTTATTTTCATAGCCGTGTGTTTGTTTCCTTTTTTATTTCCTTTGGCCCCGAAAGATATAAAATCATCTCTAATCCATCTCCGCCTCCAAAAAGGTTTGCTGACCCCTGATATAGATTGTTGCCTAGCTACAAAGGCATTTTTCCTTCTAATATCCAATCTAATCAAATAGAAAAGCAGAATTTCCAAATGATTGATGTCGAATTCCAAAATGCTGAGCAATACAAATTCTTGTCTATTTTTCTTCCCAATTTTGAAGGACAGACGCTTTTTATTAGAGACAGTCAACTAAAACACCACCAAAACTGTCAACATAGGTTTCTTCAGTTTTCAAGTGAGTCTATGTATCATGTGTACAGGCCGCACCAATGGAGCTAGAGGGCTGAAAGTTTAACCATTTACTCCTTATTATGTCTAGAAAAACATTTTTTTTTTCAAAATAGGTTTCTAGCAAAGTGTTCAGTTTACTATGTAAGTTTATGCTAAATTGGTCACTTAGTTTATGTCCGGCAGAGTTAATGCTTGTATTTTTGTGATCGTAGCCCAGCAAAAGGCAAGAGAAGTAATTTATTCATTGCTCAACCCTTTTTCCAATCTTTTAATTGATCACCCCTAATATGGCATGTTGCCTAAAGAAATTGGTCATGTGACAGTTTCTATTAAGTGACTAACCTGACCTGTCTTGGCAACAGATCAGAAAAATATTTTCAGTAATTTTCTAAAAGAGTGAGTCATGAGTTTCTGATTAGCCAAATCTCCTGCCAATATACAGGGCTCTAATAAGCTGACTTCCTTGATTCATGGTTCAAATTTCCTTGTTCAGAAATTGTGGGATATTTATCTTTTTCTTGGAGATTTTTGATTGTTAAAGATAAATAGAGATACTTACATGGAATGAGTTATGCTGGAATGATCCAAATGAGATAGATAGATAGATAGATAGATAGATAAATAGATAAATAGATAAGTAGATATTTAAATATAAATAGATAGACTTAGATAGATAGATATGAACAGACTGAGATAAATAGATAGATAAATAGATAGATAAATAGATAATTTAAATATAAATAGATAGACTAAGATAGATAAATAGATATGAACAGAGATAGATAAATAGATATTCAAATGGTTCTTCCGACAATTGAACTCCTTCTTGTTATTTGTGTTGTAAACATGACATTTTGGCCGATCCATTCTTCAGCCTTCTTCAAGTGTAAAATCCGAGTGTGATGGGTTAAACAGAAATTATGTTTAAAGGGGGGTAGTCCTTATAGCGCATGGCCCGAGTGTTTCTGTGTCTTTGTCCTGTCGGGTTTAGATTTGTTGAGAAGTGGAAGCCACATCGGGATGAAATCCGCACTTGTCTGGCTAATGCATTTAGTCGACATTTTGATGTGAGCTGCCTCTTTGATTTTTCTCTGCTTCCAACAACGTTCTCTGTCAATAATTTGGAAAATTGGAAAATAGATATGAACAGACTGAGATAGATAGATAGATATAAACAGATTGAGATACATAGATAGATAGATAGACGAGACAGCTTAAAGCCATAGATAGATAGATAGATAGACAGGTCCAATTAGTCACTCCATAGAAACTGTCATGCGACCAATGTCTTTTGGCAGCATACCGTGTTGGGGGTGATCAATTAAAAAATTGGAAAAAGGGATTATCAATGAATAAGTTACTTCACTTGCCTTTTGTAGGGTAATGATCACTAAAATAAGTGTGAATGCTGCCAGACACAAACTAAGGGACTAAGGGACCAATTAGCATAAACTTACATTGCAAATTGACCCCCCAGCCGACTAAAAACCTATTATGGGGGAGGGGGATTTTAAAAAAACAAAGAAAATGTTTTTTCTAGACATAATAAGGAGTAAATGTTAAAATTTTCAGCCTTCTATCTCCTTTAATGCGGCCTTAATATGCATGATATATACATAGATAGATAGCCAGACCAACTTAAAAACTGAAGAAACCTATGTTGGCAGTTTTGGTTGATGGTTTCTAATAGATAGATAGATAAATAGATAGATAGACGCGGACAGATTTTAAAAGATAAATAGATAGATATGAACAAACTGAGATATATATATATACACATATATACACAAAGAGATTTAGATGGTGGATAGATAGATGAAAGATAGATAGATTGATAGATAGATAGATGAGGACAGATTTAGATAGATCGACATGGACACATTTGGATAGATAGGCATGGATACATTTGGATAGATAGACACGAACACATTTAGATAGACGCAGACATATTTAGATAGACATGGACACATTTAGATAGATAGACACGGATACATTTAGATAGACATGGACACATTTAGATAGATAGACACAGACACATTTAGATAGACACAGACATATTTAGATGAATAGACACAGACAAATTTAGATAGATAATTAATATTATAATTGTGATTGATTTATATTCATTTTTATGCAATCCTATCAATAATTACCTTCTGCCAGTCCTCAGATGTCAAGTGTTGATGGGCCTTCACCCAAGCCAGTCTTTTTTCTTCATTGCCTCTGTTAGTCTAGGCCAAGCTGATTATGCCTTGTTCTTACAGTACTGGGACTGCACTGCACACCACAGGCCTTCCACAGATTTGCTAAATCCTTAGATGATGCTGACCATTGTTTTTTGCAAAGTGCAACCAAATTTATTCTTGTCTTTGAGTTGAAACATGTTTTCATCCACAGTTTCCGACATGCTGAGGAGACATTTTCAGCATTTTTCAGTTTCTTCCTAATGTTGAATACACTTCTTGATATTCCCACTTTTCTTGCAATTTCATTGCAAGTTAAAGGGGTATCTTTCAGATAAACTTCCATTTGTGCCTTTTCCTTGGCCTCAAATCAATACCAGATCCCATGATGACAATATTGGACAATCACATATGGTAATCACAACTAGAACCTGTTACTAAAAATGAGGTTTAAAATGGACACACAGTAGGGAACAGGAAGTCTTAAAAGTACATGTTAGGTCACCATCCTGAGCTAGGATGAGGTCAAATTTGGTTGAGGTCAACCTGAGGCCACATGAGGTCAACAATGGTTTAAATTCTCCTTGTACAGAATACTAGAATGAATGCATAAGAACATATATTACTATTATTATTTACATGTAGTTTAAATAGGGTTTAAAAATGAAATAAGTGCACTATAATTTTAATAGTATGTACTGTATATTTATACTACTTGCATATTATGGATTTACAACTATGTTAATGTACTGAGTGCTAGGGGATAGAAAGAGTGTGTAGCAATAATCTTCCATGTGGGTGGACCAGTAATTAAATTCTTAGCTTTTACTTTGATAGAATAGAAGCAGAATCACAACTATCTCTGCCACTAAGTGGGCCCTCTGCATCTGAAAGACATTTACTCAGATCAACTAAGCTTAGTAAATATCTACATACTATAAAAACGATGAATTTTTACTTGCTCGCTTGCTTGCCACTATATTTCTTATAGCCAGCCAAACAGCTGCACTCTAGGGGCTGCACATTTGTCTATATGTTTAACATGACTTCAGGATTAACTTGGGGTAGGTCGTGCTGACCTCCAAGGTCCCTAAAGGTCAATTTAGGGTCTAAATTACTAATTTGGCGTATTTTCAATAAATTTGCTGAGTTATCTCTCTTACATTTGTCTTAAGTGGAACATTTTTTAAATGTATATATCTATCAATGTTCGGAAATGTATGGGGTTGCGGGGACCCGACCGAGTGGGGGGGGGTGCATGCACCCTCCCGCTTAATTGATTTTATGAAATCTCTGTAATATTTCATTTGCTTTCCTGTGTTATTATATTTGAAGTGTTTTTCCCTGGGAAACGCTGGGTTTTCCAACTAGTATCTACATAAATATATTCATAATATAAGAATAAATAACACTGTGCAACACGATTTTTGTTCCTGGGTAATGAGTGTTATTTTCTAATTGCTTATGTGTAAAAGGTATAGAAAATGGCTATTATTCCCTTTAAACTTTGATTTTGTGACCAGGACTGTGATATTCATATGTAGTTGTTTTTCTTACTTTATGTGATTCAAAATGTGCAAATTTGCTTGTTGTCCAATTAAAAATAAGTAGATTTCAAATTATTACTGTCCTGGTCACAAAAGCAAAGTTTGAAGGGAACAAGACTGCTGCAGGGTCAAACTCCACTCCAACTTCTATTCCGACTGAAGATGATTACTGCAACTTTTGTATTGTATATATAAATAAAAAAACATTTTTTCTCTATTTATTTATAAGATTGAAATAAGCCCATGTGGATGTGTATGACAAATTTTCATAAATGTCTATGACTTGTCAATTTAGCTCAGGCAGTATGAAGCCTGGCTAGCGATCAGATGGTTGTGAGTTCAAATCATGGTAGGAGAATGGTGGTTTTACGTATCGATTTGCACCCCTAATTTTGGTGAGGATTGTTGTTCTTGTTCTTGTTGTTCTTGTTATGGTAGGAAAACAAAGTCAACTCTTGACTTTGTCCTGGAGTTTGATAATAATTGACATTTTCTATACTTTTTATACATAATCAATTAGAAAATAACACTTATTACCAGTGGCATAGGTAGAGATATCTAGAGATTTGTGGGCCCTGGAGGGGGGTGGCTCCTTGAGGGGGCCCCTCAAACATTTAGTGAGATTTAATGAAGAAGGAAAATTGGCAATAAATAGACATGCACTATCACTTAATTAATGAAACCCAAAGGCTGAATTATTATTTATGCAATTCATGTATTATTTATGC
>VCCN01006129.1:5425244-5445133 GCA_006491835.1 Architeuthis dux
TGATAAACTCCTCAGTGCATTACTTCTTGTGGTGCAAGGGGAATAACTAATGATTTTAAATTTCTTTTTAAAAACCCTTCATTGCAAAAAAGAAAAAAGAAAAAGAAAAAGAAAACGAATACCATTAATTCATACAAAATTGAATAATTTTAGCAGAATTTTCAATAAATCTTTTATAAAATATAATTGTATCTTAGGAATAGGGTAGTCTTTTTCCTCTGAATATTAGAACAAAACAGGTATGGTTAATTACTTAATAGAAACCCCCATGTGACTAACGTCTCTCGGCAGCATGCCTTATTGGGGGTGATAAACTAAAAAAGATTGGAAAAAGGGGTGATCAATGAAAAAGTTACTTCTCTGGCCTGTTGTTGGACAGTAATCACTAAAAAGTCAGAATTTCAAATAACAAGCGTGAACGCTGCCGGACACAAACTAAGGGACTCGTTTCGCATTTTTGTAAATTGAACCCCCAATTAAAAATTTATTTTTGTGGGAATTTTCAAAAATCTTTTTTTTTAAGACATAATAAGGAGTAAATGTTTTCAGCTCCATTGGTGTGGCCTGTACACGCGATAGATAGTCAGGCAGAATCACTTGAAAACCGAAGAAATCTATGTTGACTATGTTGATAGTTTTGGTTGACGGAATAAATATCTGGCAACCCTGTTCGTGAAAAAGAAAGAAAAATCTATTTTGTTCCATAACAGCTGATTGCGTTGTTGCCAAATATGGTGTTTTTTGTTTTTTTGTTTAATTTATAGCTAAAACTGTCTTTAAAAATAGCTAAAATCTGCTAAATTTGTCCCATTTCCAGCTAAAAATGTTATATATATTCATTTAAAGCCTATTCATCCAATAAATTAACTATATACTGAGACTCCAGAACAAGTTAATATACATTTACTTTTATTAAACTAATTTTTTTTTTAAATGGCAAGATTGCAGCTATCGTGCAGGATTGCCAATTTAGATATTTTTTTATTTCGAATTTGCGAGACCAGTTAATGTTTTTTAAAATTTTTAATTTCTACATTAAAAAAAAAATATCTAAATTGGCAACCCTGTCGGCTAAATTGGGAAAAAAATCAGCCAAACCTAGCCGAAAAATGGCTAATTTGGCAACCCTGACTAATTTTTGACTCTCTTTTGAGTGAAAACCAAGAAAGGCGCAAATAGACTTCCGGCGTTCAATTTCGTGAAGAAGTGCTTTCTCTCAGGTAAGTTAAAGAAGAAAAATTCTTCCTGATTCTTTAAATTTATGTTTGATTCAAATTACTTTTATTATGTTTAGATTTATTTATTGAAGGAATTAACGATTCGTCTGTTGTGTTGCATCGCATTTTATGCACGTATTTAAAATAAAATGCAACATGTCACAAAATGTCAAAGTTTTAACCGTTTCACGATGATGAGTCATGTTTTTCACTCCTTAAATCCATTTTGTCTGTTTTTTAAAAGAAAAAAAAAGAGATTTATTACCTTTTCCGCGTTAAATTCAGCAGCTTGGATTTCACATTATGATGTTTAAAATCAAGTAACCTAACAACACTTTGTTGTTAAATTTATTAAAATACAGTTTAAATTGTTCATGTGTTTTTCCTTCATTTTAAATTGAAAAACTGAAATAATAGTGCTGCGAAAAAGAGGGCTGAATTTAACGCGAAATAGTAACAATCGCCAATCTTTTAATTTTTGATTCAAAGCGGTTTTTGTTGAAATTTCTTAACTATTGTCTGGTAAAGCCGTACGTACGAAGGACGACAAGAGAGTGTACAGTTTAACATTATAATTACTTAGCCATTGGTATTATCCGAATCTTAGCCTTTAAAGACTGTGTAGTGTAATTAATGACAATGCTTAGAATTGATTATTACTTAGACTGTTTAAAATACAAGACAATATGGGTTAATATTCGGTTTTACAAAAGTACGTGAAAAATTATGAAAAAATATTTTTCCTAATGTAGTTTGAACTGTTTTGACAAAAGAATCTGATCAATTTACAATGTAAATATATGCTAAAGATTCGGTTTAACAAAGCAATGTATTCGTGTGAGAAAATACATTTTTCTCATGATGTATGAACTGCTTTAACTGAATCTGACATTCGTATCTTCTGGAAATTTTTCGTTTTTAAAAAAAAAAAGGTAACTTTTATAACTAATTTATAAGGGAAGCTAGTGAATCAGCTTCAAAATGGGAATTCGATTTACAATGTACGTAAATGTAAAACTGGACCCTGACTTTGTGTCAGTCTTTGCGACACCCAATGTTCAATTTACAATTTTATAAATCTACTGCGTAATACACTAATATTTTACTTTTGTTTTCTCAAACGCGTCGTAATCCATATTGTCTTATATTTTAAACAGTCTAATAATCAATTCTAATTAAAATTGTCATTAATTACACTAAAAGGTTAAGATTCGGATAATACCAAATGGCTAATTTATTTTAGGAAAATATTTTTTTTCTTATGTATGTTGAATTAATAAGAGTGAGACCATCGTTTCTTCTGGAAATTTGTCAGTTTTGAGAAAAATTAATTTTTCAAATGGTTTTAATTTCTCTTTGTTCTATTTACAATGTATAATGTACGTATAAGTATAATGCTAAACTGAACCCTTGCTTTCCGGCCGCGAATTTCTTTTTGTGTCACAGTGTTTATGACAGTATTTTTCTCATTGTATTTTGTTGTTTTCAAAGGAATCTGGTCTTCATTTTTTTTGGAAAATCTTTAATTTGTGAGAATAATAGGGTTAAGATTTGATTAAGGAATTTCAACAAAAAATTGCTTTGAATCAATCACAACTATTTTTTTTTAAATTAAAAGTTCTTTTCAACATCCACTGGAATTAATAAACTATCAGAAAAAATAGATCTAAAAATGAATTTCAACTGGAAGTTTCCAGACACCAAAAAACAAGTTTCAACAAGTTTTATTTCCTTCTTGTTGAATTTTTTTTTTTTCCCAGAACTTTTTAGTGATCACTGCCCAACAAAAGGCGAGAACAGTAACTTATTCATTGATCATCCCTTTTTCCAAATTTTTTATTGATCATCATGCTGCCAAAAAACGTTGGTCACGTGACGGTTTCTATTGAGTGACTAACCAGACCTGTCTTAGTTACGTAAAGAATCTGGATCACACTCCTAGGAATTTTTGTTAGCTTATGTTATGTGAAAAGTTTCAGGTTTCTAGCATTCACCTCTTTGTGTTTTAGTACTGATAAATTCAAATGTTTGATTTAATATACCGTAAGTATTTGTGTATAATACGCAACCCCTAATTATGGGCTATGAAATCCTGAATAAAAAAAAACATCTCTTGTGTATAATAATGCACTGACATTTCAGAATTTGTAGCAGCTAGATTTAACCTCGGTTTTAGGTTTAAAAATCTGGGGAAAAAGGTGCATATTACACAAATACTTATGGTACAGAATATTTTCTTTTAAATGTTGAATGTTTTATACTCTCATAACTTAAATTGAGAATCAGTATTGTATTGCATGTTTATAGCAATAATAATATAGTTTTTTGTTTTTTTTTACTTTTCAGATTTATTGTTGAAGAGCATATCTTAAGAATTCAGTCATCATGGCACAAAGTGCACAGGTAAGAACTATGTTGCAGTAACCCCCCCCCCCCCGACATTCAGGTTCATGGGAGGGAGGAAGTTAATTAAAGATTATTTTTTACAATCTTAAAAAAAATAATTTTGTTAAAGTAAGATTATTTTTCTTCATGTAAGGAAAAATAGAAATTTGTATGAATGAAATGAGAATTAGTATTTTCTCCCTTTTATTAGGTGTAACAAATTAACCATCTAATCTGAAACTTGAATAAATTAATCTAACTATAGGTACTCCAATGAGTTTTTACAGGAAGATCTTATACATCTTGTTACCCCTTATAGGTCTTGTTATTCTGAACATTTTGATACCTCATTTGCCTCTATACTCCTATTAGTTCACTAATTATGATTATTTATTCATTTGTGGACCCGTGGCAAATTGAACACTTACAAAAAATGGCCTTTTCAACACCCTATAAAACTGAAGAGCCATCATTTTTTTTTATATGTAGACATTTTGTACTTGCTTAAATTTTATACGTAACTGAAGAACATTTATTTTTCTACTAGGTGATATTGGTTCCAAAGATATAAATCTAAAGAGGTGTCTGCAATCATTTATTTATAGACACCTTTTATTTCAACCACAGTAAAAAAAACCGTCACAGCGTAGTTTGGGCACTGTAAACACATTAAATTGAAAATTTGCTGTAAAATTCCTTTTAAGTCAAACGGTGACAAATAAGAGACCAACAGATTGAGAATTGGACATTCTTTATTATGGCATGCATAACAGTTTTGTATTAGTCAACATTATGGAGAGTGAACACTTGAGAAACAGGGGAAAATTAGCATTACTGCAACGTCTTCGCTCAAAAGACTGACTGTTTGGACTACCTACTAACTATAATTAAAGAAATCACTGCATGCATGTGTGTATGCATCGAGATAATTTGGCAACTGGCCATTGTACGACGTTGATATTTGCCATATATATTAGTCACCACACCAGGCAGTGCAGTGTTTAATTTAAGAGAATACTCTGAAGCCATAGTTTCTTACAACGGACTGAAAATTATGGCAGGCTGCTCAACACCATAAAGTCTGGCCCCTTCCAAACATGCACTTTGGAATGGGCACTGCTCTAGTAATTTAAACAGTGACAGTTCTGTTTTATATCAGGAGATCGTGTCCCAATGAAAGTTCTGTTTGATGTTTCAATTTATTTGGAAACAAAAAGAGATGATTAAAGATACACTTCATCATTAATATACTCTCCTTTCATCTATCAACAAGTTTTTCGATACCAAATTTGTAAAATTCCTTTCATTTTGACCTGAAATAAGAGACTAAATGATTTTCATCCTGAAACGAGTCTTTGTCTCTCAAAATGGTTTTGCAAACTCTTAACAAATGATAGTCAGTTGGAAGAAGATCATGCATCATTTTTTCACAGCCGAATGCCTCTATGAGATCTTTGGTCACTCGAGCGGTATGTACATTCTTGTGATGAATAATGATCCCTTTTCTGTTCACTAAGGATGGGCATTTCCTGTCTAAAGCTGTTTCCCAATGCCAAAGTTGTTGGCATTAAACTTCAATTGTGACTGTTTGGTTATCATTTAAATGTTTGTAATGGTGATTCCTTGCATATCCCACCAAACACTCAACAAGATCTTCTTTGGATGAAGGTTGCCTCTCGGCTGGGGCAAAGATCTATCATCATGACTGAGTAACTAATGACTATGCTTAACATTATGAAAAAGGATGCATTTCTCATTCCCAGTAACAACTCTGTACAAAAAGGCACCTGGATCTGGCAAGAATGGGAACAACAATCAGCACATTGCTGGCTAGTAGTATCAGTAAAGTATTTTATTAGATGTATTGTAAGCCATTATTATTATTAATTTTTTTCAAACTCCAGTCCAAGTCTGGAGTTGACTTTGTTTTCCGCAACAAGAAAAAGAACAACAAAAACAATCCTCACCTAATTTGGGAGAGGCAACTCTTCACTGACTGAATTTCCAATATTGGATTATAAAATTGCCCACTCCCAAAGTAATTTTTTTGCTTCTCCCCTTAACTGAATGATGTAGTTTATTAACAGCCCCTTATGTCTGGTATTGATAAACAAAGTTCCCAAGTAGTTTATGAATGCACAATCTTTGGAATATATACAATACAAAAGTTACAGTAATCATCTTCAGTCGGAATAGAAGTAGGAGTGGAGTTTGACCCTTCAGCAGGCAGGCTTGTTGGCTAGTATTTTCCTTCATCTTAATTTTTTTTATTCTGACTTATTTATATGTCAGTATACTTATATATATATTTTTCTTTTTTTTTTCTTCTGCAGGATCAGATTTTACAGGCAGTGGGAATGCTTGAGGAGCAGGTTGATGCCCATCTGCAAAAACTCGAGCAAATGGATGAAGACGATATCGAGGCCCTTCGTAAGAAGAGACTAGAAGACATGAAAAAGGGTCACAAGCTACGCAAACAGTGGATGGAACTTGGCCATGGCGAATACTGTGAGGTTGCTAACGAACGTGAGTTCTTTGACGAATGCAAGAAGAGTAAAAACGTTGTGTGCCACTTCTATCGTGAGTCGACATTCCGCTGCAAGATTGTCGACAAACACTTCCAAATTCTTGCGCCGAAGCACCTGGAGGCTAAATTCATAAAGCTCAACGTTGAGAAGTGTCCATTCCTGGTCGAACGCCTCAACATTCGAATCTTACCAACCATCTACGTGGCTGTGAATAACAAGAGCGTTAGTCACATTCGTGGATTCTCGGAGCTTGGAAATACGGATGAGTTCAGCACAGAAATGCTGGAATGGCGTTTAGGGCAGACGAAAGTGATTCACTACGAGGGTGATCGGCCATTGGAGGGTCCTGGTGGGCCATCCAAGAACAAAATCAATGTTATTAAGTCGTCAAAGACGATCCGTGAAAACAGCGATGAGGATAGCGATGACGACTGGTGAAATTGAATAAACTCGGTGATTTGATAAAAGACGTTACGTCCTGTGTGTGTGTGTGTGTGTGGTGCACTCACTAAGAGCTAGGTGACAATGGATAATACTTTTTTTTTTTGTTAGATGTAAGTTATGTCCCTTGCTCAATTTACCGATTATTTTCATCTAAATCTAGATGTTTTTGGTTGCGTCTAGATGTCAGAAATTGCTATTTAGATTACTTTTAATAAAATAAGTAATACTTTTATTTAATTTATAGTAATAAAATAAGTATTTAAAAAAAGAAAAGTATTTAATAAAGTTAATTTATTATGTAATATATTTCCTATATTTTAGATATATATCTGGAGAATCTAGATGTTTCAAGATATTTTTTGACTCAATTTTAGATGTGAACTTTAAAATAAAGTTGGCAACACTGCCCTTGCTAGATCTTCACACAAGAAAAGAAGTAGCACATCTATGGTCTGGCTTTTAGGCTTGTTTGCCTGGGCACAGAAAGAGCTAAGTGACAATTGATAATACTTTTTTGAGTTAAGCCTGGAAAGAGCTAGGTCACAATCAATGTTCCCTCTAATTTTTAGTTGTCTGTATGCAAAAATCCTATGTTCTAGAAATATTTTTCCTGTGACAAAACTATGTGTGCACTGAATGCTTGTGCAAATGTAAACTTTTAGATAATTTTGACACAGCCTATCTATCATGGCTAATAAAACAGTGAATCCTGTAAGTGTGACTCTCTCTCATGGCTAATAAAACAGTGAATTAATATTTTTTTCGATAAAAAGAAATATCTATCTACCGAATTTGAAACGGATCTTCGTAAACTCTACGATATGAACACTATCCGCCAAATATAGCTGCAGCGATGCTGTACAAACAGGATCAGGAAATTAGTGATATACAAATGTGGTATTTGAAAAACCAACAAACTAGTTAACAGAAACAGTTATCTAAGAGATTATTTTTTTATAAGTATGAATATAATTATTAATTACCACATTAGATCGCTTCGCAGCCTTTTGGCTGAGATCAAAGTGTAGCATCTGTTCTTCGAAACTGCCATGGCCTCGAGGTTCAGAGAACCACGGCCCTTGGGGGTCCTTGTGGCATGCTCGGGTATCGTCCTGGGAGAAGTTGCACAGGATATCTTGGCCAGCTGGTCGGGAGGCGATCACCATTAGCATGTTCAGGATTCGTCCTGAAAAGCTTTTGGGACCCCCCACCACCTTTATCCTGGTCTTCGTGGCATTTGTCTCAGTAACAGGGATTTGGGATTCTCCCCACTCAAGCCTCTAGTCACAGAACCCCACCCCCCTACTGAATCCAGCACTGAATGACCCACCAAGGGTCGATGTGCCGTTAAACAAATCTAACTTTTTGTGCGCACATTAGTTTCCTTTGTGTGCTGGTTGCAAAACGGACAGCTTAAAGGGAACTGTAGTCACAATTGATAATACTTTATTGAGCTAAGCATCGGAAGGAAAGGAAGTGCTACAGCTCCTCGTTCAAATTGATGTTAGGGTTATTTTTATTTCATATAGTCTACATAAATATAATATGCATGACTTGATGCACTTTTTTAGAATAGCTTGATTGTGTCCTTAGTTCTTTCTTGCATAGCCCTTATCATACTAGCCTTTTCTATTCCTTAGTTCTTTTCTAGTGGCTCTTTTGTAAACAGCTCCTTTGTGGCTAGCTCTTTCAGGGTGTAACTGTATGTGTGTTGCAAACTGATAAAAGAGACTTTGTCTTAATTTCTGTGATCAGGAATTATTATTAACTGCTTAACTCTGACTAGTGTCCTCATCCTTATAGTCACAGCCTCCTTCAGATGGATTAAATAAAGAGTTTGGTTTGAAATTCCCAGAAGGTTACCAACTACGACAGACACCTGAAGAAGGCTGAAACATTATGACTATAACAACCAAGATGAAGACACTGGTCCATGTATAATTGGGTGGAGTGAAAATAAGTTTTCTTAAATTTAAAAATAAAAGTGTAGTGCTTAAACCCTGACAAATATGTCACAATTGAGATAAAAATTAATTTTGCGTAGTTGTCACCTCTTGTGTCCTGGCAACCAGCTTGAATGTGTCTCGTCTATTCACGCTGCCAGACACAAACTGAGGGACCAATTTAGCATAAACTTATATTGTAAATTGAACCCACCACTAAAATCTTATTTTGGTTGAATTTTCAAAAAAGCAACAAAAAAAAACCCCAAATGTTTTTCCTGGACATATAAGTAGTAAATATTTAAAATTTCAGCTCTCTAGCTCCATTGGTGCGGCCTGTACATATGACACATTACATACCTACATAGCTAAATGCATTCAGGTTGATTGTCAGGACAGAAGAGGATTTAATTTTTATCTCAATTTTGACATATTTGTCAGTTTTTAGGCACTATGCTTTTTTCGTTTACATTTTTCATTCCACCCTTATAATGATGAAAGAAGCATTGGAAGTTTGAGATTGAGTTGGCTAAAAATAAATTGTTCTGATGTTTTAAATCTTGGCATCTAACCAAGATTGATGCTAAGCTGTGTGTGTGTGTGTATGTATATATGTGTGTGTTTTTGAAAAAATAATGAGAGCATTGTCTGCATGGACTTCATGAATTTTCTGTGAGAAGTCAATTTGAAACTAAAAATTTGGACTTTACTGGACTATGTTTCTATAAGAATCTTATAAGGTATCCTAAACCTTGCTTGGGCCCCTTGATTTGCTGAGAAGAAATATAGATTTATTAAAAATGTTTGTCTTCAAATTGTGATTGTTTCCATTTAAAGTTGAATAAATACAGCAAAACCTTGATTATCCAAACAAAATACTCCCACGCGTCTCGTTCGGATAATTGTGGTTTCTCTGTATTGGGTGTCCCTAAAGTAACCATCTATTTTGTTGAAATGGGGGGGATTTTAAACATCTGTTGTATTGACATTATTGTATGCATCACAAAATGCATGTTTTCTTTACATTTAAATTGCTTAAAACCCATTTGCTGGGGTTTTTAAATTCCTAAATTTTTTTTTTTCAGACTTATTATTACTGACAATGAATGGGCAAGAAAGAATTTTCGTTGTTACATGCAAGGTAAAAGGCATAAAGTGTAATCAAAAGTTAAAAAAAACAGGTTTTAGAGACCAGTATATATAATGTATTTTCACAATTTGAAGTTATTTTTTAAATTCCTATTATTTTCTCAAAATAGATGGTTACATTTGAGACACCCTGTATAAATTGTTTTAATGTTTGAAATCATAGCATCTGGCCAAGATTGTGCTATAATGAGAGCTCATCTGCATGGATTTTCTGTGAGAAATCAATTTGGAAACTGAAAATATGGGCCTTTTCTGGACAGAATCAACTGTTTCGGTAGAATCCTAATTTCTGTGTGTAAAATGGAAATAGCTCATTTTACGGCTAATACGAGTTACGGCTTACAGGATTACCTCCACATGAAAGAAAAACAGAAGTAAATACACTGACGGAAAATAAAATTGCAACACTCTGAAGGACGATGCTGATTTTGACCTTGGTACAGTATGTGCATGCTAGGGGGTAGTAGATATTCTGATAACATTTTCAGTCTTCAGCCATCTTGTGACGTAGTAACACTACTACAAGTGCACCTTCTGTGTCAGAGCTTGCAATACGGTTCAGTGTGGTGAAAGAGTCCAGTGCAAACAGGTGTCATGCCATGGAGATGCACATGTGCTCATTTTTTTCAATTAGAACCGTTTGAGAGGGGTCAGATGATTATTTCAGTGCCACCTCGGTGGTGCTTCAATGTTGGCAACTGGTCAGTGTTAAAACAGATTGTTGTGAATTGTTAACTTGTTAGCAGCAGGACTACGAGAATGTGTGCCTCTAGCCAGACTTCCGCTTCTGCTACAACACCGTCATGCATGTCGTGAGAGGGTCACCTGTGGGATCAAATGGCGCTCAGTGGTGAGAATAGGTTCTGCCATCATGCAAGTGATGATTGTTTATGTGTGCCATGCCAGAGTGTATTCACCCACCACACACAGGCCCAATCCCTGGCATCAGGATGTGGGGTGTCATAAGTTACAACTCTCGCTCACCTTTGGTGTTTGTAGAGGGAATGTTGACAGGTACAGCCAGAACATCGCCAGACCTGTCCACCATTGAAAATATATGGGACAGGACAGGACAACACCTGACTTGTTCAGTTAGCCCACCTACAACTCTTGCTGAATTGCGTCAACAGGTGCAGGAGGTGTGAATAATATAGAGAAGGATGGTATTTGCCATCTCTACAATCATATACATGCGAGAGTACAGGCCTGTGTTAACGCCCAAGGAGAATATACAGTGTATTAATCTGGGGTCTGAGTACTGTTGATACAACCCTCAATCCAGCTATATTACCTGTACATTTAATCTTGAGTAAATTGAAACAAATTTTCCATCCGTGTACATGAATTATATTATTGCTTTGAATAAAATTGTTTTTTTTTTTTTTAATTGTGCACCATTTCTAACTCGGAGTGTGTGAAACATTAAAGGTTTGTATCGAAATAGTTCTTTTTTTTTTCTGTTGAAAAAGTATATATATCACCAAATTACATGGGAAGATAATCCTGAAAGCCGTAGTTCATTTTAAGGCTAACAGGAGTAATCTCCATTTTTACACACGTTAACTAGGATTCTACCTTGTTTCTAAAAGAATCTGATAAAGGATCCTAAACCTTACTTGGGCCCTTTGATTTTGTGAGAAGAAATATAGATTTATTAAAGTCCTGTGTCTGCAAATTGTGGTTGTTTCCATTCAAAGTTCAGCAGATTTTTTTCAATCACTATTACTAAGGTTTCGCCACCATCCTCTCTCATCCCAAATTTTAGATGCATGAGCATCTCTAGTACTGATTTGTGTCATTGACTGATTGACACATAATGAAAAACTCCATCTCCTGTTTCCTCCCGCTCCTTTTTGCCAGGACGAATTAATTGATACAAGATATCCTCTGGCATGGACAGCAGAATGAGAACAATCTACCCCATGGATTGTATAAAGAGTCTGGTTTGAAATTCCCAGAAGGTTACCAACTGTGACAGACACCTGAAGAAGGCTGTATGATACAATGGCCAAAACATTTTGACTATAACAACCACTATGAGGACACTAGTCTGAGTAAATTAGTGTATAATTTATTATTATATTTTACAATAGTCTATTTTCTTTTGACTTTACCCAGTGCCTAAAACAGTTCCAGTAGGCTCCAAATAGGCTGTATATGTATCAAAAGTCACATGGTTTCCCCTTCCACAAAAGAAATTTGTAGGGTCTGCATTCTCTGTCACCCTGATAATGATCTGATTTCTATCTATTTCTACATAATACTAAAATCCCGATTCACCCAACTAAATTTGGCATACATACTCAATGGACCTAAGGGAGGGTTTTAAAATAATAAATATGACACCACAAAACCAACTAGTAATGATATTTCCTCATTTTCTGAACAAGACAACAGTTGAAAAAAAAATTAGTCAAGACATTGAGTGTTTAAATCATTTATTTCTGGATTTTTTCATTTCAAGAAAGAAAATACATTGCAACAAAGAAAAACAAACAAGTGGAATAAAGCATTTGTGGGAGACAAACATTATTTAAAAAAATTTGGTAGACAGTCAAGATGAAAAATTGGAGGGGTATATAAAGTTAAAAATTAGCTTTGAATTTTTTCCTTATAAAGTCTGATATTCTGTCTACCATTTTTTAAAACTTTCAACAGCTTTCATTTTTGTTGTGCTTGTAAGAAACATTTTAAAAAATTATAGATTTTTATTTCTTGTCTTATGACAAAGTGGTCATGTGAGCTAACATCTCCATCTGATTATTATCTATTCTATATATAAGGAACATGTCTTGTCATTTTAAAAATAAAAATATTATGTTGAAACAGGTGGGGATAGAGGAGAGGTTTTCAGAATGGAGTCTTAGCACGACGACTGGTAAGATGGGGGTGAGAAGCAGCTGAAATCAGCCACCCAGAAAAGAAGAAAGGCGAGAAAGTAAAATGAGGTGGAATTGAACTAACTTTCGAGTGTCTGTGAGCGGAAGATTTGGTTATGTGTCAAGGATATCTTAAGTCTTCAGGAGTTTTTATCAGACCCCCGGGTATACTCATTAGCAAAGCAACAGGGTTTCTTTTACTAGTAATACATATTACCAACTAGCCAACTTGAAGATTGCAAAATTCAGAAAGCTAAGAGACTTATTGTTTTTGTCATTATTATTAATACTTATCTAATTGACTTTCTTTACCATTTTTACCCCCCTTCCATTTGTCCACTGTTTATTATCATTTATTTGTTTATTTAAAAGGAAAAAGACAGGGATAGTAGTGGTCTGTGAGTATAGGGTGGGGGTTACATTTTGATGCCACAAGAGACTACAATTGGACTTAACTTTACTCTTTAAGCGAAAAATGAAACAAAAATGACCAATAAATTCAGACAGATTCAAACGGACTGATAAAGGTAGTTATATACTTGTACTTCTATACCCTATATTACCACTGTTGCCCCAGCTGCTAACATTACAGCCTCCCATTCCCGGCGCTTTTTTTTACAGTGGTGTGACTCTGACTTGCTCAGGCTGCTATATATTGTCAGGTACACTCCTCTGAGGGGGGTAGCAGACATCTACAGTCAGTGCACAGGATCTGTGCTTAAAGTAACACAGCCACACTGTCCTGATTCTCCTTCAAAGGAGTAGTAGAACTCTGTAGCAAGGCATCTACCAACTACAGAATGTCAGGTCAAGTGGCGGCAAACCCCCATAGCTAACTCAGGCATCTGCCAGGAGATGGACACTCTTTTCAAACCTACAGCCTAGGGGCCCTGCTCCTATTCACGCCACTTAGGTGGACCATAGGATGCAAACCCATGGTTTAATGGGTGGGGTCAGCCTGTGCAAGTTGCTGGAGGGTTATTCCACACACAGGCCCCATCATCTATAATCCTACTGCTGTGGAAAACCCTTCTGCAAAAAATCTTCATTTGTGAAGCCAAGCCATTCATAATAGATATTTAACATCATTTTCTATTGGAAATTTTTTTTTATATACATGCAGAATGCAAAGCCAGGTGAAAACACCCACCTTAATTTTATTAAAAAAGTATTTCATTCTTTCCATGGCAAACTATGGCCTATTGGCCAAATCTGGCTTGTTGCCTCATTTAATCCAGCCCACTGGCTTCATTGAATATGGTAATTATTAAAATAAAAAACATTAAAGTAAGTAATTAAAAAACCAAGCTGTTTCCATAGCCTTGTATGATCATTGATTCAGTTATGGCCAATAAAAACATTTCTCATCTGACTGGCCTCCAAAAAGGTTCACTGACCCCTGCTTTAGAATCACAGGAGGAGGGATTTTTAGACCACCATATTTTTATTTTCGATCAGTTGGCAAAATCATTTTCCCTACAATCTTTTAAAAACCTTTTCAGTTTTTGAACACGATCATCATTTCAACTACAGGAAGTTTCCCAGGTTAAGAACGAGTTCTGTTCCTAGGTAAATCGAAACATCAGTTAGTCAAATGTTTGTCTCGGTATATAGTATATATTTTACCTTTCTATGCATAAAAACTTGTAACTTTTGAAAAAATAGGTTTGATGGCAGTCCGTTCGTAAGTACGAGTTGCCAGTAAGCTGGAAGTTCTTAACTCTGGGGACTTCTTGTACTTGCAAATATTTTAATAACACTTTTGTGTTTAATGGGTAACAACAAAAGGAAGGAAAAAGCCTTAATGGAATTATTAAACCATTGAAAAAGCTGTGTTAAGAAAAGAATCACAGATTAATCACTTTCACATGTTCTGATATTAGTTATAACTTGGAATATATATATATAGTATACTGTTTTCCAGATAAGTGAATAAAAATATGAAAGCAGCTTCAGTTATTTTAAGAAAATAAGGAAAAATAGGTACAGGTGAGACAACTCCGGAATATCAATAATAGAATAACATTTAAACGGCAGATAAAAGATAACTTTGTTAAAATCTGTACAACAAGCCTTCCATTAATTTAAGTTAAAAAATCATTTTGTTATGATTTCAATATTATAAAATAATAATTTATACAATATTATCAGTGATGGTTTTTGTCTGAATTTTTTAGATATACAGAGATTGGTTGTTTTTATATTCACATTTCAGACGATGCACCTTATATTGGTTAGTATAATCATTCCAGATTTTCAACACTTTTGATGGCCTAATACAGGGATCAGCAAACTACAAGCCAAATCCAGCCAGCTTACTTCATTAGATATGTGACGTTGCCTATGAAAATTCTTTATATAATCATTCCAGATTTTCAAGACCTTCCAGAGCAGTTACAAAAACAGGCCTCAAACACATGATGGCCTAATACAGGAATCAGCAAACTACGGCCAAATCCAGCCAGCTTACTTCATTAGATATGTGACGTTGCCTATGAAAATTCTTTATTTTCCTGATTTATCTTTGATTAGTGAATAAAATTCAGAATTGTAATATAGAGCAAAAGTCTCATTTTTGCAGTGACCGCAAACAAATTAATATTTTATAGCTAAAACTGTTTTAACACTACGCATTCCTGCTGTTCTATAATTATACACAAAATTTGAACCATAATATTGATTGACAGTGCATTGAAGCAGTGTTGCCAGCTAAAAAAATATTTACAAAAATAGCCAATAAATGGCCAAAATGTTTAAGTGTAAATGCACTAATTTAGTGCTTTTTTGCACAGCCAAAAAGCGAAACGCACTAAATCGGCAACACTGCATTGAAGCTTATGTAGGTATATACTCGTAAAAATATTTAAGTAATTAAAAAAACAAGTTGTTTCCATCGCCATATAAGAAAACTTGTGTTTCATTTTATATTTGCTTTGGCCCGCAAGATATAAAAACATTTCTAATCCGGCCCGCCTCCAAGAACGTTTGCCGACCCCTGGCCTCATGCAATAAACGCCCCACTCACCCTGGACACAGATGGTGGTAATGAGAACAATCCACCCATGTGGATCGAATGGGTGCTTCGGCTCGACTCTCCGACAGTGTTTTTGATTGCAACGGGCAATTGAAGAAGGGTACACCGGCCGGAACGTTGTGTACTGATAAACAACTAAGATGAGGACAATAGTCTGAAAAAAATCTATGTACATGCCTCGCCTGATATGCATGATTCGCGATATAAGGCGGATGGATGCTGGACCTCAAAATTTTGTCAAACTCCAGGACAAGAGTTAACTTTACTTTCCTATGTAACAAGAACAACAATCCTCACCAAAAATAGGGGAGCAAACTGACATATAAAAGCAGCATTTCATCAAGATATAAACTCGTGATTTCTAGCTTGATGTGTTACCACCTGTGTTAAACTGACAAGTCTTATATACCTCCAAAATTTATAGTAGAATTACACAAGGAAGTAAGAGCAGAGTTTGACTCTGGAGCAGCCAGGCTTGTTTACCTATATTTTCGCCCACTGATCCAGAAAACCGCAAATTAAAAAGAATTCCATCAAAAGACTTACTTAACATTTTCAATGCTACTTGTTTTTTCCAGTTATACACTCTATTTTGCTGCCCATTTCCCTGAGACCACCAATGAGATGGGAAACTGGGTCATATAGTTACATCTGGGGAGTAAAGTTCTGCTAGAAAAACAATGATCTTTGTAAATCAATCTTTATTATTATTGGATGAAGTATTGTAACACTCCACTTTTTATTAAATTTGACTAGTTTTTACCTTCATCCTAATTTTAGTTGTTTTTATACAACTTATTAATTTGGTCACCGTTTCTATGGCAACGAATAACAGGGCGGTCGGAAATAAAGTGTAAGCCTTCGGTGAGAATCAAACTCACACCCTCATTGCCAGAGGGAGACTAGTTTACGTCTAGCTGCTTTTACCAATCAGCCACAGAGACTTCATGGATTAGCAGATGCTGATATCTTGATCCAAAATAAAAAATCTTCATTTATATCATTTTAAAATCACACCTTTCAGAGGACTCGCTCTATAACAATCAAAATCATTTTTTAAATTCTTAATTTCATGAACCGCTTGATGCTGCTCCTAATTGACACCGGAGCTCTTGTAGTATAATCACATGTACCATCTCCTGAAATTTCATTACACTCTTCAGTGGAGGAAACAAATTTTGTTAAATCTATTAGGTCAGGAGATGGAATAAAAATAGATGAAAAAATTGACCTAAAGCTCAAAGGGGGGTAACTTTGATCAATAGTTATTCCCCTTGATATTAATATTTAAATTTTTTATATGAATTTAAGAGTTGAAATCACGTCTTTCAGAAATCTTAACAGAGGACTTGCTGTATAACAATCCAAATCATTTTTTAAAAAATATATGAGAATGATTTGTCATTTCTAAAATATACATATAAAAAATTTCAACAGTTTAGTGACGCAACAGCAGTTTTAGGAGAACAACAGACACTACAAAGTGGGGTGTGGGGTGACAAACGTGAATTTTGCTTCATTATTATTATATACCTCTGCCAATGAAGTTGGAAGAGGTATACTGTATTTCTTTGTGTACAACACGATTCTTGCTTAATACGAGTACTAGATTTTGAGGTGTAAAACAGGTATAAAATTGTAGCCTCTTGTATAACACAAATTGCTCAATTTGGCACTATATTTCCAGCAGACCCACATGTTTTTCTCCTGCAATACTGCAGTTATATAATAATTGCCCACTATTTTAATTTCATCAAATAAACTAACATAAGAAAAGAAAAAAGGTACCTGCCTTAGTGCTGCATCCTGTGCACTCAAATTTATAAAAGTTTTGTTCACTGACTACTGAAATGCTTTTGTCTAATTCATTTTTACTTAAATATATACCTCTGTCATCAAATGGGTTTACTTTTAGTAACTTATAAAAGGTTTTCTTGCATACATTCAAGTATAGCACAACCCCACCCCCATGTATTTTCACTTAGATATAGGTACAAAATGTTTTGTGTTATACGCAAAGAAATACAGTATGTATTAACTTGTGTCTGTCTGTCTGACAGTCCACACAATATCTCCAAAAGTTCTCAATGGAATTTCGTCAAAGGCTGTGCCATGCACTAAGGAAGAAGTGATTACATTTTAGGGTCGATCTAGGAATTTGTTTTTGATTGAAAGATATTTTTCATTATTCTGCAGGAAATGAGGTTAAATGAACAGCTAATAAAAAGGCTAAATTTTGGACCTATAAACTAACCTCACCCGGAGCTAGACAGTGCTACGATGGGCACTTCCCGTCTCAGCGTTCGAAAAAATACACATTTATCGCCTGAAGACGGCCATACAGTAAAATGGCCGAAGCGTTGTCTTCAAGAAATGAACCAAGATGAAGACAACAATTGGGACTGAAATATCTAATTTGGAGTTACTATGATCATAAAGAGTATCATTAATCACTGCAGCTCAGTGGTAGAGTGCTTGTCTCTAGTTCAGTAGGCCGTGGTTTAATCCACTGCCGTGTCATACCAAAGACTTTTAAAGTGGTACCCAATGCCTCTCGCCTAAGCACTCTGCACAAAGACTAGGATTGAGGAACCTGCCACCGAGGCTAAGGGGTCACGACCAAATCACATGGGATACAGTTAAGCAACTGGTTAGTACCTAGATGGGTGACCATTGTGGAATACCAGGTGCCATAAGCAGAAAAAAGAGTTTATACTAATCAATTTGATGTGAATTCTTTTTCTCTTTAAATATATTTATTCTGGATTAATCTACACACAGAAAAAGGAAATTCCTTCTTACTCTTTGATTGTTCATTCATGGGTCAGGGAATACTCCTTACTGCTGTTACCATGTAACCCAGTATAACCTGTTACAGTTTTCATGGTGAGGAGATAAGCACCACTGAGTAACTCCCATTGAGAAATGCCATGAAGGAGAAATACTCAGCATGGCACCCCCAATAATCTACTAGGTCATGGGTGAATCTGGAACTGGTTCATTCATAGATATACTTAAATCTATAAATTAAAATGAATGCAAAGATTTTAGCCCATGTTTTCCAAAGAATAACCAGGGTCAATTTTACTTATCTTCAAATCCATTCTCAGTAGTTTACTTAATAGACGAATCAAGATTCTGACCCTCATTCAGAAGCAAGGCTGTCAAAATAGGTACGTTCACGGTAAGTTTGGTACCATGCCCAATGTATTTGATACGTTTCCCAACCTTTGACAAAATATTTCTTGTTAATCTCCTGATTTCCTACATTGTTTTCTTTGATGTTGAATCTCCTTTCGTTGCCCAACTCTTCAGCTGAAGCTGAGCGAATATTTTCTTTATTGAACATTATAGTAATAAAAATGGCGCCGCTTTAAAAATTGAAATGATAAATGCATTACGACACTTAAAAAGTTTCTTAGAAAGGACAGACTGTACAAAATGGATCCCATCACAAGATCTAGTGGAGGAAGCAAATTATTAAATAAAAAGGGTATTTAAGCAGGTCTGGCTGGCTGGCTATGTATGTATCACGCATACAGGCCACACCAATGGAGCTAGATGGCTGAAAATTTCAACATTTATGTCTAGAAAAACGATTTTTTGTTTTTTCTAAATTCCTCCCCAAAATAGGTTTTTAGTGGGGGGTTCAATTTACAATGTTAGTTTTTGCTAGATTGGTCGCTAGTTTGTGTCCGGCTGCGTCAATGCTTGTTTTTTTTAAAATTCAGACTTTTTAGTGTCCAACAAAAGGCGCGAGAAGTAACTTATTTATCGATCACCTATTTTTCCAAATTTTAATTGATCACCCCCAACATGACATGCTGCAAAAAGATATTGGTCACATGACTGTTGAGTGACTAACCAGACCTGTTTTATTAACTTTTAAATAAAAGTGATATACTGACTTATAATTATTGTATTGGTTGATATACAATTATATACTATGGATTTGGTATGTTTTAGACTGTGAATTTGGTCCGTTTGATAAATTTCTTTTGCCAGAAGTTTTAATAAAGTCTTTTTCTTTCTTTAATTCAAATTTACATAATCCATTTTCCTCTTTTTCCAATCTATTTTAAATAAATCCTTCAGGAAAGAAATCGTGTAAAAATATCCTGTTATGCAGGGACGTAGCTGGAGATTTTAGGGCGTGGAGGGCTTTGCTCTTTGGGGCCCCCCCATCCTCCAATATTTAGTGCAGTGGTTCCCAACAGGGGAGCCGCGGACACCTGAGGGTCCACAAAGATGCTACTGGGGATATGTGAGCAGACCTTTCAAAAGCCTGGGGTCTGTGGGCTTGTAGAGTA
>VCCN01006129.1:5453225-5471381 GCA_006491835.1 Architeuthis dux
TATATTTGTATATACAAAGTTTTTTTTCTGTTTAAAATAAATTAAATTTTCTTCAATTTATATATTAATATGTATATGTTTGTATGTTTTTTTCTGTTTTAAACAAAATTTAAATAAGCATTACTCACATTTTTTTCTCTCTATTCAGCAGTGTGGCGTGACCAAAATAATGTGTCTCTCATATTTGGTAACATGGATAGATTAAAGAAAACAAAGAAATGTAAAATCACATTACCAACTAAGGACATGACGCCAAGTGCTGATATGGTTTATGGTCATGGTTTTGCAGGTAATCGATACAATCGTATTGATTATTGTCAGAGTAGTGACTATCTTTTCTTTGGCAGTTTTGTTAAACTCTAAATAGAAATTTCTTTGCAGAATCTTATATCTAATATCTTCTTATATCAGTGTTCTCAGACTGTGTGCCATGGCACAATAGTGTGCAGCAACTAAACCCCAAGTGTGCCGCATAAATCTTTCCAAATATGCTTGAACTTCCGCCACAGAGTTGCCAATCTAGTGGTTTTATCGCTAGAATTTTTGAGATTTCAACCTATTTAGCGACTGATGAAAGGAAAAAGGGGTGATCAGTATGCTAATATAAAAGTTTAGTTCATTGATTACTGAAATGTTTCCATCTAATTCATTTCATTTTTACAGTACATCAACTTACAGCCCACTCTTTCATTACTACTTCATGGTTTACTGCTATGTGAAAGCAGGATGGTGATCAAACAGTTAAACATGTATTTATAATTTAATTGAGTAAACAGTTGTTGTGCTGCATAAGTCAAATATATTTCTTATTGTGCTGTCATACAATAAAGTTTGAGAATCACAGATTTAAACACTGATGGTTGTTTTTTAAAGTTCTACGATGAAGGTTTTTTAATTATGATTCCATGTATAAGTTGGGTGACTGACTTCATTAGGGCCGGCCTTAGGAGCTGTGGTGCCCAATTAGAAACATTTTTTGCGGGGCTCAAGGTTCACAGACAAGGTCTGTAGAATCTTGGAGATATAAATAAAGTTCCTTATATCTCTATGGTAGAATGGAAAGCAACCAAAATGTACACTTGAAAATTTCAGAGAAATTATTTTTTACGCTGTTTTACAAATAATTAACATATTATTTGAATCAAGTTCAGTAAGAAAAATTTGAAAATATAAATAGTATAAACAAACACTACTGACTTTTTAACTACTACTGTTCTCTGTAAAACCTTCAACGTGGTTTCAGGTGTATGTTGCAATGTGTTGTGTGTATTTGACAGGACTAAAGTAGATTGGCAGTTTTGTTCAACTCTCGATAGAAATGTTTTTACAGAAGGACTTCTTGCATCTTAAGAGGTTTGTTTGTTAAAAACATTTTGGTTGTCAAATGTATCATGTAAGTCAAATACAATTCTTAGTGTTCTGTCATACAATAAAGTTTGAGAAACACTGTCTTACATCTTAACTCTTAAATCCATAGACCACTTGTAACCGCTGTGGAATTCTTTGATGAATAGGATAAAAAAAAATGAAACTCTTTTGTGAATTGAATTGAAGAAAAATTTTAAAATTTACCAAAGAGTGCAAGGGAAGTAACACTGATCAGAAGTTATTCCCTTTGATTTAAGATTTGAATTTTAAAAAATATGTTTGTTTGTTAGAAACATTTTGGTCATCAAACGCATCACAGAGTTGCTTTTATGGCTTCATGTAACAGATACGTCAAAATAAAAGACTATTCAAATGGATAACAACAGTCAAAGAATTTGTCTTGGTTCTTCCAATTATTGGAGGTGCAGATGGCCAAGTGGTTAGCAGCATGGAAAATGGAATTGGCGAGTTCACTTCACACTAATGCCCTTGGGAAAGGCATGAATCCATCTCTTCTCACGCCAGCTAAGGGTAAATAGAAGGTGAAGTGAGTGGTGCTGCTTCGAGCGCTTGTCGCCTCTAAGTCAATTCTCACATATTGCAAGCCTCAAAGAACTTTGAAATCTAGCCGAGACAGAGGAGCATGGAGGAAACTTGTTATATGGAATCCTCAAAAGAAGAAGAAATCGAGCAAAGAATCATTCTAGGTTGGCAAACCTTCGGCAGAGCAACTTCAATCTTCGGATTGTAAATAATCTCTTAAAAACGCAAGTCAGAGGTTGTAGTCGTTTTTTGGGAAGATTTTATAGTCTGCATTTTAATAGATGATTACCATAAGGACATTGATGATATCTTAAAATGTTAGTTCAAATTGTGTGCCGCAACCATCTCCCAAGTGTGTGCCGCGTAAATTTTTCCAAATATGCAAACATGTATTTCGAGCCTTGAATGTATCTAGTACAGGTATTATGTTTTGTCCCGCTTCCGTAACAGAGTTGCCAATCTAGTCGTTTGTTAGATCTTGACACTTTTAGCAACAGATGAAAGGAAAAAGGGGTCAAGAGTATGTATATCAGTTGATGCTGATATAAAAGTTTCCTTCATTGAGTACTGACATGCTTTTTGTTTAATTCATTTTATTTTTACAGTTGGTGTAAAATATATTTCTTAGTGTGTTGTCATGCAACAAAGTTTGAGAACCACTGTGTTAGTTGAATAATTTCTGCACGTTTTGGTGATATAAACTTTTAGAAATTTATCCTCATCAATATCATAGAAAGCAAAAACAAAAATATAAGCTAAAAACTCTGAAGGTTGTTTTTCTTAGTAACCAATGGGATAGAAACCGGACAAAATCTTTAACGTATGTCAGAGTTATTTCAAAATACAATATTTGACGGACAGCTTGATCCACCTGACCTTTCTGACATTTTAATTTACAGACAGACGTATAGTGGTTAACTTCTTTGATAAGCTCCAAGACTTGCAAATAATACTATAATTGTAATAAATAGATTACTTATTAACTATATCTTTTATACAATTATCAATAATCTTTATGTGGTTGGTTATCAGTAATCTTTATGTGATTATTAATAATCTTTATGTAAAAATACCTTAGGGATGAACGCCCCTACCTTGCACAGTTCAAGATCAACCTTGGGCAAGGTGTAGCACCTGCTAGCTTTCCTCCGACATCTCAGGGAGTTACAACACAAGCCCAACAGCGAAGCAGGCAGAAGAGGAACTATCAACACTGTTTGATTCCCAACAGCTGCAGAGGTGGAAGATGACAATGCCAGACAAAATGGCTGAAAAGACGCGACTCAAAACTACAGCAAGTCAACAGCTGTCCTTTGCAGATTCATCACCTGATCCTGCTTGTCTCATGACACATGGGCTGCACAGGATGGTCCTGTAGGTCTGACAAGTTGGTATCCACCTTAAATCTCTTCATCAGCATTTTAATTCAGCATTGAACAATAATCTTTATAAGATTATCAATCACAGTTTTTTCTTCTGAGAAATTAAAAATCGGTTGTCAATATTGAAATGATAAATTAAAAGAATCCTAACAAATCCCTCCTTGTAAAAAGAGACAAACATTTCCCCATCTGGTCCTTTTGCCCAACCCTCCTCTCTCTCTGGGCTTTGGACTAGCTTTCCAGAGGACAATCTCCTCAGCAGGTTGAGCTTAGAGTACTTGATATTCACAAATGGTTACCTACGGTTTTTTTGGACCAGGTTTAGGGTCACATAATTTTGGTGGTTGTAAGGATCTATTTTTTTTGTTCCTTTTTTCTTCTTCTTCTTCAATGATCTGTGAATCTGTGAATCTGGAATCTGTGAATCTGGAATCTGTTGAATAGAAAGAGAAAAAACCCAATCAAAAACACATTTTAAAATTCTACAACAGGATAATAATTGGCACAAAAAAACACAAGAAATTATCTAGTACTAACTTTCCATTTTCAATTTTCAACATTATTATGCTTGTATTTTAATTTTTTTCTTCTTGAATTTTAATTTGATTTGAAAAATATTTTTGACTTGACAAAAACAAAAGTTGAACAAAAGTTGTTAGAATTTTATTTATGTGTTTTGTACATAAATTATTGCTTGTTTTGTATTAAAATAAATTGTTTGTTCTGAGTCAGATCACCCTGTTTATCGGCTTGGTATGAAAACACTACATTTTATTTTGTTGAGGTTACAACATTGAATTAACTCTTCCCTCTGCTTGAGGTGCTGTGTCTTCCCAAGCTACGGTCAGTCGGTCAACTTCTAGGAGGTTTATTCAATGTGAGACAGAAGAACTTTTAGCGGTGAAGCCTTTGGTCAACAATCACTTTGTCTGGCCTCTTCTTCTCAGCTCTCAGACTTGGTTGGCTTCTCAGGTTTGGTTTTTTGATGTAGATTTCTTAAGTTGGAGTGTTCTGATCTCTCGCAAATCTCTATGTCAGTATTTTGTCTCAAAAAGGGTTGGTGGGTCGCTAATGATCCAGACAGCATGTCAGCAGGGCTCTCCCAGGATGTTCTAATGAAGGTCCAAAATCTCAGAGTATTTATTGAGAGTTGTTTGGAGGAGGGTGGCCGGGACCCGAGACCCCCTGGGAATTTTAATCAATGAACCCTATATTCTAAACAATCACTTCCCAGGTTATTCCAAATTTGGTGGATTACACCCTTGTCCATTCCTTGCTTTGCTACTCTGTAATTTTATTGGCTCCATTCTCTCTTACTATCACCAAAGAGGGGGGACCACACTTCTTACGTCATATAGTCAACCAATCAAGCATGTTTTCCACACCTATACCCATTTTGCAAGGAGTCACCACACTTCTTACGCCAGCCTTTTTCCGTTCTATGACAGGGATTTTCGTCTATCATCACCTGACCATGAGAAACTGGTGTCTAGCACGATTCCCACAAATGCACCTGGATTGCTTGCTGACCTCAGGTTCATAGCAACACGAAAAATAAATTTTGTGAGAATTCTTTTCAAATTAACTCCACTTTATGTGAATAAACAAATTCTCGAATACACAAACCATTCATGAACACTTTTCTTATTTCAAAAAATGTGCTTCCCTTAGTAACATTTTTAGCCATAAAGTTGTCCGAAAGTGGAATAGATTTAGCCCATTTTAGCAATTTTTAAAAGCAATTTTAGCCCCCAAAAAACAAAATTTGAGTTGGCAACACTGATACTCCCATCGTTCCCGGTTTCAACTCTGAAAATTATGGTAAGCCTAGTAAAATCTAAGTTACTTAAATTTTCCTTCTAGGCTTTTTACATTAAATTTACAAGTTAACCCTGTTCCAACTGACTGTTAATTGGATAGTTACTATGTCATAGTTTGATTTGTTTCTCCGACTGGTTTTAATTAGTGTTTTTAATTAATAGTGAGAATTTGACATTATAAAGGCAATAAATAAAATAAAATAAAAGGATAACTTCACCCAAGAATGAATATATGATATGTGGTGCTGACTTCTAAAGTTCAATTTAGGGTTAGGTCAATTTTGGCATTTTTAAATCTACGGGTAATGGCTGCAATGACTGCACCCATGGGCTGCAAATTTGTGTACAAGGATAAGATGAACACAGGATAAGTGGCGCTGACCTCTGGTGACCTCTAAAGGTCAATTTAGGGTCAGGACATTTTCAAATATAAGGGGACATGGAATTTTTCAATTTTTGCATTTTCAAATATAAGGGAGACAAGTGATTTCCCACCAATTTTGTGTGCGGGCCCGACTGCATCATTATTCTGTAAATTCATGTAAGTTGTACTTCCGTGAAAATGGTGGCAAGAGCCCACTTTAGCATTATAGTTACATTGTAAATAGAACTCCCTATGTAAAACCATAAGAATTTTTTTTCTTCTAAAAACTAACAAATTTCCAGATGGTTCTAAGGTCTAATGGACTGAAAACACCTAAAGTTGAAAGACAAAAAAATCCTTCTAGGAGAACTATGTGCTGCTAAAAAATGAATTTTAACCCAAAATTTAAATTTTTTTTATTTTTTGAGGTTTTACAAGGGGGGTTCTATTTACAATGTATCTATAATGATAATGTGGGCACTTACTTTCCGTGATTTTTAAGGAAGTACAGCTAACATGAATTATATTTCCTTCTTCCAGTTACTTTCTTTGATACCAAACCATCAACCCTAAAAGAATTAAAATTATAGAATTTTTTTCTGTATACTTTTGCACCATTTTTCCAACCAAAGTGAAGAAAATTAATATAGGCAGTACTTCTGTCCACACTTCTATGAAATTGGCGGAAAATAAGTGCCCAGTTTATCATTAGTTCTTGTAAAAGAACCCCCCCCCCCCTGTAAAAATTTTTTTCTTAAAACTAACAAATTTCCGGATGGTTTTAGTGTCTAATGGAATGAATGCAGCTAATATTGAAAGAAAAAATATTTTCTTCTAAGACAACTGCGAGGTTCGAAAAAACGAATCTTAACCATTTTTCTAAACGCGATGACGCCCTGCCATTTTGTGATGAAAACCCCAAACATTGAAATTTATTTTTTATAGAGTTGCCAAATTAACCATTTTTCGGTTCATTTTTTTCCAATATAGCCGATAAAAATCTACAATAGCCGATTAAATCTGGTAAGTTTAACAAAAGTAAATGTTCAATTTTTCTTCTGGAGTCTTAGTATATAGTTATTTTATTTGATAAATAGACTTTAAATGAGTATAAAACATTTAAAATATATAAAATTTATCAGGATTTTAGCCATCTTTAAAAACAGTTTAATAAAAGTAAATGTACAATTTTTAATTTGTTCTTGCGTTTTAGTATATAGTTATTATATTATTTTATTTGATAAGTAGGCTTTGAATGAGTTTGTATATATAACATTTTTAGCTATAAAGTTACCTGAAAATGGAAAATCTAGCCGATTTTAGCCATTTTTAAAGACAGTTTTAGCTATAAATAACAAACCATACTTGGCAACACTGACTTTCTATGCAGATAAAAAACGATAAAGACACGCGGATTACATAATCCATTTTAATCTTAAAATGCCGAATATACTCACCTGTTTCGTAAAAATTAGGGCTTTGCAGTTGTTATCCCTTGACAAAAGGGGAAACATCAGAAAACCAAGACGAAAAACATTTCGGGTTTCGAATCTTGTTAAATTCTTCAGTCTACACCGGTGTCATATGAAAAATGTCCCACCTCAATTTTGGAGAGAGAGAAAAAAAAAATCCCTATATGCTCTAGCCAGTGACGTAACTACAGATTTGGGGGACCGGGATTCTTGATGGGCCCAGGGGCGTAGCTGGAGATATGGCGGCCCAGGGTGCTTGGCTCCTTGAGGGCCCCCTTCCAACATTTAGTGAGATTTGTTATTGTATAATGTTGAATTAAAATGCAGTAGGTGAACTACTATTCATAAAACTTTTGGGGATTCCCTCCATTTATTTTGGGGCCACCGGTGGGGGTGGGGGTACAATCGCCCTGGATAGGCCCCCTCCAACATTTAGTGAGTTTTGATGAAAAAGGAAAATTTGCATTAAATAGAAATGCACTATTACTTAATTGGTTAAAATAACACCAATGGCCGAATTATTATTTATGCAATTGATGTATGTACAACTGCCTTCCTATTCACCCCCCTCCCTACCCCTTCAGTAAACTACTCAAGTAATATTTTTAATTCATTTAATTTATAGTAATAAAATAAGAAATCATTATTATTAAATTTTTTGCTGCTGTAGGATTAATAGGAAATAACGTTGGGGTGGGAGTAACTGTAAATATGATGATCTTACAAGTATTAAAAGTAGCAATAATAATAATTATTATAAAGTAGTAGGAACTGCTTGTATTAGAGTCTAGTAATTACTGGTAGTGTTAAATTCAGGTAGCAGTCCTTTGTAGAAAAAAGAGGAACAAAAGAATTGCAGATACGGAAGTAACCATTTGTTCTCCATGTGGATTTCACGTGGTGTGAAGGAAGGTCTCCGATTGGCTGGCAGGGTTGTGAAGCCATAGAGAGATTTGGAGAAGAAGACACAATCACCATTTTGATTATTTTGAATGGCCCACCCAAATGTGGTGATTAATAATCAACGTAAGACACAAGGACACGTGTCTAATGAAATAGCAAATAAAAAGAAATCTGATCGAATACAGAATAAAAGTACATATAAACGAGAATAGAATAAACACAAAGTCAAATGCAGATATTTGTAGACATACAAATTAACATGACATTTAATAAACAGCACATATAACAATCGGGTACATAAGTTTTAAGCTGCCAAACAAAGCATGAAATATTTAAGTCGGATCAATCTTAAGCTAGCGAGTAATTACTGGAAAATAGAATAGAAATTAAGTGACATTGTGAGGTTCATTCTGTTGTGTGTGGTTTTTACCATATGGAAACTGAAGTGCTTGTTTTTAATGCAGTGTTGGTTATTCATGAACCAATATATGCAGCTATCAAAAATGGGTGCATCAGTAAGCTATCCACTAAGTCTGGAATTGATCACCTAGAAATAACTAGCAGAAAACTTCCATTGGTATAATGCAAATGACAAGATGGTACGTCACAGCGAGAAGGGGTTTAACGGGCTCTGAGTTTATTTATTTATCACCCCACGATGGTCAATACGACACAAAGATTGAAATGCTTGGGTCGAGGTTAGAGTGGGGTCCCGCACGCAAACATGCAGGCAGGGGACATTAGGGAAGGCTGGACGAATCCTGTGCAAGCTCTCGGGATGAATGCTGATCATGCTGGACAAGGATCCCAGGATGGGGACACTCCAGGGCAGGTGTTTGATCAAACTTCTCGGCCCGAAGGCTTCAAAGAACAGATATTCACTATGATCTTAGTCAAAAGGGTTTAACCGCCCGAGTGGTCGGGCGTGAAACGCCAAGATGAACATAAGTTACTGGTTTATATAGTTAGAATACAGGAAAAAGGGACTATATTTAGTTATGCATTTCTATTTATTCAGGCCGTCTTCCGCATAGTGGTTAAACTAGCCTGGTATTAAATTCTTTATTTTTGTATAAATTACTATCAAATAGGAAAGTGGCTGTTACACTACTATTTACCTTCATCTCAATTCACCGGGAGCTTATTCTTTATTCCGATTCGTGCTATTAATTTATTTACTCGCTGCTGAAGGGAAACTGGCCTGAGTTTAGTTGTGATAAAAAGTAACAAAAATTGAGATGAAGGTAAATAGTAGCAAAAAAAATAATAATGATTTACAATACTTTATCCAATAAAGTAAATAAATAAAATATGTAATATTTTAATTTATATAATTTGTAGTAATAAAATAATATTTATAATAAAATAAGTAATATTTTCTATTTATCTAATAAATAATACATTTTTATAAAAAATTACTCTGGTTTGCTAAACTGAATCTTAACCCAGATTGTTTAATAAACCCGCAATTCTGTAATGTAACAAATAAGCAAATGCCTCTGTCACCTGCTTTATTCAAATTTCTGCCTTCCAAATTCTCTTGTGATTGGTCAGTTTTTGACAAATTGACCAATCACAGTGTAATCCAGAGAGATTGTGACAAATGTATATACAGTATAGATTGGTGTTTTTTAAATTAAATGACTTTTAACTGACTCCTCAGATACTATTATCCTAAATAGTCATATACACTCACTAACATTATAGTCATAGGTGTACGAGTCAGGGAGGCAGGGGTTGTAACTGACACCCCAAATTTGGGGAAAATCAAGCCCTCTGCACCCCTTAAAGAAAGAGTTCCCACTTAAATTATAGTAACCCTAATTTCTTTTTACATACGCACTAACATTAAAGTAACCTTAATTTTGCAAAGTTGCAGAGTTGGCGTAGAGGTTAACAGCATGGAAAATGGAATTGGTGAATAAATTTCAAATTCCAGCTGAGGTAGTTTGTGTTTACTTCACATTAATGCTCTTGAGAAAGGCACGAATCCACCTCTCTCAATAGGTTAGGTCAGATCAGGGATTACTTCCTGCTGCTGGTACCATGTAACCCAGTACAACCTGTTGCAAATTACTTGAAGAAGAGATGGTACTGCCAAGTAACTACATTTCCCCAAAAAAATTCCACGAAGGACCCAGTATGGTACCCTGATAATCTACTAGATCATGGGATAATTTCAAGTGAAGTGACATGTTATCCAAAATTCTGAGATGAAGTATTATCATTTATATTCGACAGTGGAGCTTGAACTCAGAAGTTCATGGTAGAACATGTCAATGTTAAGTGTAGTCCAATGAATGCAAAGCACATGATCAGGTCACATGAATTTAGGTATACATGTGATTAAGTATTTTTGACAATGGGTTGGGTGAATATAAAAAAGGACTTTTGTCCACATTGTTCGATCAGTCCATTGATTGACATTCGATTATTCGAGCAGAGCCAAGTTGACCTCAACGTCTGCAGAAAGGTGAGTCAGATTTCACTTGGGTTTTGCCAGCTGAATGATGGTCAGACGATTTGACTGAAGAAGAAATCTCATCCCTCATTTAACCTCTCATTCTTTCTATAACCAAAATTCTAAATAAACTGAGAACTGAACAACCAAAAACTAAAGATGTTTGAGTTTTATTTAGGCAGTCCTATCACTAAGACGATGATCACTGGCCTACAAAAGAAGTATTAAGATGAAGCGGTTTATTACATTGGTATTCTAAGAAGAAAGTTGTTTATGATGTCTGAATCAAAAAATATTATATTGAACTAATAAATAACCGTTGTTCTGCTAACGGTATACCTAAAGCTGTGTTCTGTGTCAGTATATTTACACAGTAATTTGAAAGGGTAATGCAAGGTATTCTTAACTAAAATGCTGGTATTCATTTTGTATTTAACTTGAAACAATTAAAAAGCTTAGACGTACACTGGTTGACCTTGGGCTTAATTTTCATTAGATTGCATAAAGTGGGTTTGCGTCATAATTCCAAATGGAGAAAAACCTGATATAAAAATTATTTTCTTCCATTATGTAGAAATAGTATATATATAGAATTGTACCAACCACTGAAACCACTGCTAGTGACAAATTGACATAGAAACTTAGGAGAGAAAGAAATACAGACAGAAATGCCAGTATATTTACACAGCATTTCTATTGTTTATACAGAACTGCCATTCATTTGTCATTTTACGTACAGATATTAAGAACATATGTGACTTGGTGACTTAGTTAACTAGAAAGCACTCAGAGAGTGCATACCTCTGCTAATGCCATTGTCACTAAAAACTGAATGAAAGTCAGTTCATAGATAGCTACGATGCAGGTGAGGTAACAGTAAGAGAAATCCTGGATCCGCCCCAGAATTCAATCACTTCTTCCGTAGCCCATAGCCCACCCTTCCATAAAATGTAATCGAAATTCATTGGGAACTTTTGGAGATATTGTGTGGGCAGACAGATGGTAAGACACGGGGTAATACATGTACCTCTCCAACATCGTTTTGACTTAAATTTAGTTTCTGCATTGGTGATTATTGTTACATTCCATATTGAAAAAGTTGAAATGATGATCTGGGAGTATCAATAAAAAGCAACTCAAATTAAGATGAAAGAAATACTAGTTGAAAAATCTATATTATAATAAGCAACATGTCTGTCTGTCACATTTTAAAAATAACATTTTTTGTTGAGGGAGATAACTATTAAATGCATAGGTAGTCGTCCTTATTTATTTTCAAATTTGTAAAAAATCCCAGTTCATTCTGGTCACAACATCAGATTGTACTAATTTTCTTGACTTAAGAGAGTCCTTTATCTTTATATATATGATTTATAATAAAATATATATGTACTGTGCAGGGGTAGTTGAATATGCCTCCTTGAAATCCAAGGTACATCTATGTAACCCATTACACACAAAAGGGTATTGTGCCAAAAGAAACATGATTTATAATAAAATATATAATAAGAGCCGTGTCTGTCTCACTTATGTTGACTCAAGAGGCCTTTATTTCATAAAATATATAACCCAAAGGAGAGGAATGCATAGATGTCATGAAGAGGGAGACAGGAAACTAACAAGAAATGTTGTCTACAAAGAAATAATTGGTTATTATGCATGTAAATAAATAGCATAATACATATATACAGTACTCCATTCAATTTCATGGGTTTAAATTTTGTGGATTTAAATATTCTCGACCCCCCCACCCCATCAAATCAGAGGTTCCCAAACTGTGGTCCATGGACCTCTTGAGGTCCACAAAGGTATTACTGGGAAATACATGAATCTAATTCTCCCCCAGCTATGGATAAATATCAGGGCAGTTGGAGACCTTTAGCCCAGTAAGGCCATCATTCTTTGGCATTGTAAAAACCCAAAATTAGTACAAACAAATTCATTGCCACACATGTTGCATGACACTGGAGAACAAACAAACAAACATTGAAAGACAGTCAAGGATTATCAGATGCAATATATTAGGTTGTTGGGAAAATAATGGCCAATTCTAGATATCAACTTTTAGTCATGTCCTGCAACATCACTATAGTATATTGTACCAATATATGTTGCTAGTTTTAATGATTAAAATTTTCACTGTTTATTTTAAAAGTTATCTGTAGACAGTGTGCACCCCTAAACCCGAAGATGAAAAAAGAAGAGTTGCATATAATCCTCTTGGAAGAGTGTAAATTTGGTCCCAATGCATCTCAAGCAGCTTCCAATATTAACCTAGCATAGGGTGAAGGAACCACCCCTGATTGTACAGTGCAGTGTTAGTTTCAAAAGTTTTGTAGTGGAAATTTGAGTCTTGAAGATCCAGAGGGCAGAAGACTTCTATCTGCAATTGAAAATAAACAACTGAAGATGTTGGTCGATCAAAACCCACGCCAAACTGTAAGAGAAAGGCAAATTGGTAAAGTGAAGAACCTCGATAAGTGGGTTCCACACAAACTCAATGAAAACCAAAGATTCATTTGGAATTGGCCATTATTTTCTGAACAACCGAATACATCTAAGGAAGACCAAAGAATATGTTGGCTGAAATGCTGTGATGAAAATAACTAGTACAAATAAGGGTACCTTCTATTATTTTAACAAGAGTTATTATACCAACACTTGTTCAGACTATTAAACTCAATCTTTATGTTGCTTTTGTTGTTACCACAACCTTTTAGCTGATCTATTCTACAGCCTTCTTCAGGTATACAATCCATAAGAAAAGAGAGGGGTCTCTTTTTGTATAAAATAGTGACAAAAAGTCTGTAGCAAATATACTGACTGGTTCAGCTCATTTCCAGCAATGCAAGCCACACAGGTGATTCCATATTTGAATAAGAGACTCGTTGAAGAAAAGTTAACGCATTTTAGGGGTACCTTAATTCATACCTCTGGCTACAATGCTCCGTTTGGGAGGAGAAGATAGACATACCCACAAACCTTCTCAAATATATATAAAATAAAAGAATAAAAACGAAACATTTTTAAGGCTGTACAGGTTTATTTTTCAACAAAAAAAATTAATCTTCTTATATATATATTTTTTAAAAAAGAAAGAAAAGCTGTCATAAAACTGCCTGTGACATTCCCGCAGCAAAAAGTGAGACGTTTTTGTCAAGTAATTTGAATTGTGTCGTTTTGGACCGAGGCTTAGACAAGGGAGACAACTCATGCCATGTTGCTGTCAGCTGGGGAAAAAGAGACAAGAGAAAATAGAATTAGTGTTGAATTAATTAAAATAGATGAGATTAAATTAAAAATAATTGAGAAAAAAAATGGATCAAATGTAGAACCTGGAACCCAAAATTGATTAAAGTCATAAGCACAACATTTCATATTACACTGTAATCTAAATTTAATTTAATTTAATCAAAATAATTATTTTGTGATACTATTTCTTCACAATATTCTTTTATGTAGTTAAAAGGGTCTGAATTCTACATTTCATTCTTGTTTTGATTGAATCAAATTAAATTATATATTTTTTTCCAAACTGTTAAATTTGTACTGAAACCATGCAGTTTAAAATAAATTTGAAGGTCCCAAAATATATTGACTGTAGGCCTTTATCTTTATATATATGATTTATAATAAGAGCCGTGTCTGTCACACTTATGTTGTCTTAAGATGATAGAAGGCAACAAAAAGAAGATACAGGTACACCAGTGATTTTCCAGCATACTAGGTGTCATGCCAGATTATCCATTTTGCTGGAATAACAGAGGTCATGTAATAATAATTCAATAATACACCTCTGACCCAATAATTATGCACATCTCATATCTTTAAAGCACCAGGTCTGTTAGAAAGCTACATTGAAAAAATATTAAATATGAATTAAATGCAATACCTTAATATAAATGAAAAAGCTTATTGATATAAATGAAACAGATACAGGTATATTAAGTAAACAAATTCAAATATCTACTACAGTTGATTAGCCAATAGCATATGTCTCACATGCCACTGTACTGAAACATTGCGGTTGAGTTTTCTCAATACTTCCACCTTTTCTTGCATTGATGGGGACTTGTGTTTATGCTTTACACCAGCACTTTACTAGGAAGCCATTTCTAGGGGTAAATATAAGCAGATTAGGCTACAAATTTTACAAAATTGATGGATCAGTAACAACCTCTGCAGTATAAACTATTAAGAGATAGCTCTGCACATAATGACACCTGTGGCCATTCAGCGAACTAGTGTGGGAGCCGCGAGAAATTCAAGTGTCCACTTGCAATTCTGTACGGATTAAAATGCGCTGGAAAATAGGTGGTGTACCTCTACTAGTCTAAAAAAACCCAAATCTTTGAATAATCGATTGATATTTTAAATGAATACATAGATCAAAATTAAAGAAAAAAAAACCCACATATATAAAAAGCAACATATATCGGTATATATATATTTTGTGTATAACACTTTTCAGTGAGTGTACAGATACTACACTTTGATCCTAGGCAGAAGTACCTGGGAGTGACACTTCAATCCTCAATCCTAAGCACATCCAGCAAAATCACGGATATATTTGGATTGAAATGAAATTCGTTTACCAGGAATAGTGCATAGTTTGCAACAGTGAGCAGCAAGTATTTTTCAGCAAAGTTTTACCCCCAACCACGTGGAAGAGTCCAGTGTTTCGACCAGCGAAACAAGAAAATCGCACTGTTCACTATTAGAGTAGACATATATTTTATATATTTGTCAACTTACCTCTCCGTGGATGTCCTTACAATAACCGGTTGGTAAACCGCGGACTTGCAAATGGCAGTTGGTCATGTGACACAGATGTTTCAGTAACAACTGTTCGTGTTCGTCTTCTTCAGCAACATTAAGGTAAACAACCAAAGAACCTTGTCTTTCTAGACAGACGTGTGATTGTAATGCCTGGTAAAAGGCTGTCATCTGTGTCAGAGGAACACCAAGACTAAGGAGAATGCCAAAGTTATCAAGGATTACAACCGGCCATGTCCCATCTGATAATAAAAAAGAACAGGGGAAATTAATATGCTTACAGTGATCTACTATAATAATATACCATGTGTATGTATATGTTTATTTTTTGTCTGTAACACCTCAAGGGAAATAATTTTCATATTTTTATGAAAGAGTTACTTCCCTTACATGACTATTTCATTATGTCAGAGGAACACCCAGACTGAGGAGAAGGCCAAAGTTATCAAGGATCACAACTGGCTCACTCACCTATTCTTCTTTGTCAACCTTTCTTGACATGCCAGTGACAAGACATTTGTTGTCAAGAGAAAGAATAGATAAAGGTTTGGTGCTAATCCAGGAATTTGTTTTCGATTGAGAGATGTTTTTCATTATATTGAGAAGAGGAAAACAATATGTATAGATTTTTTCGGACTGTTGTCCTCATCTAGGCTCATCTTTCGAACACAGTGTGTTGGCTTTCTTCAGGTGCGTGCCATAAATCAGGAAGGTTTCGAAGTGTGGGGCAAAATATTCTCATTCCGCTGTCTATTTTCGGCTGGCAGAGTTTCCGAAGTCATAATAACACCAAAACAAAATAAACAACAAAAAGACAAATTTTATAACACCAAAAATGTGTTATGATATGTGTTTCCGGACTAACTGACACCTGGACGGATGTGAAAGTGAAAACAGGATATCGTCTGAAGTTGCAGGTGTTTCAACGTGGGCCTAACGGCAGGATGTGGGGATCAGTGATTTACACTGCGTAGGCGTTGGAGAAGCCTATAAAGCAGACCCGAATAGACAGAAATCCCAACACTTAAAGAAGAGACAGACATCAGCAGAGCTGAAAGGCAGAAGACCGCTGTCCCTGTTGGGGACAGACTGGCGGTTCTCCTTACCATCTCTCTCCCACTCTTCACTCTCCGGCCGACAAAGATGTATGTTGTGTAATAAAAATATGTCCAGATATTTTTATAAGCAAGTCTTCGAGTTTCCTTTATAATGAAGTCCAGGACATTCACCCCACTATACAACAAATGGACATCAACATGATTATGACTTAGGGAATTTCCGTAGTGACACGATGGAGCGAGCACCACCGGATAATAATACAGTCTTTTTATATGGGAGCGTTGAGTAAGGGTTACATAAAAAAATTAAGTATGGGTAGTAAAGTAACTTAGGACAGTAAAGTGAATGTTTTAGAGGAGTATAAAAACACATTACACCCACACCCAGTATAGATGAATGAATACAAACAAATATATACGATGATGGATCAATACGTCTGTAGCTTGATAGTTATGATCTGAATTTTTCACTGCATAATGTTCAATAGATGTGATTAATATTCACCACTGAATTAAGTGCAGTGACAAGGAAGGAGATTATATTGAAAAATAAATATTTGCTGTGTAAAATTCAGTTGAAGCAGTTCATATTAGGTAGGAAGAATATTTTTTTAATAATTCTTTACGTATTATGAACATTGTTGTCAAACGAATCTTAACCGGATTGGGGGATTTACGATGTAACTATAATGCTAAACTGGACCCTTATTTACCGTCCGTCGTACGAATAATGAAAATTTTAAAAAGCCATTAATTTGTTTTTTACTTTTATTTGAAAAATGAAAATAAAATCTGGCCAATTTCAGGCGTATTTCTTTCTTACCTTCTTTGTTAGAGTCCAACTTTGATCTTAAATAAAGGAAGAATTCTTTCAGATTTCCTCTTAGGGCCGGGGCCAACGGGTTTTCTGTTTCCTTGGGGGTCCGGCTGATTGCTTGTCCCAGGAATTGAAGTCCATCTACAAACACCAAAGACCCATTGTCCTGTAATTGTCGCAAATTTAAACCAAATTTTTGGGCTACACAATGAAAATGATTAAGGGACTGAGCAAAACTGACCACACACACGTGTTCCTTGGGAGAAGGGCTCCTGTTCTTCAAGAAATAAGAAATAAAATGATGTACAAGAAATGAACCGTCATCATTTGTAAAATCCGATACAAGAATACTTTCTCCCCCGGGTGGAGGACTGTCCCCTTTTAAGTTTAGAAAATTATTGACTTCATTAAACATTTTTTTTATAAATCCTTTGAGGACCGACTGGAAATGTGCGTTTGTTTTTGTTATACTGACTGACAGGGATCGACAGACAACAGAATGTATGGTAGCTTCGATGTACAATAAAACGATGTTCAGACCTGTGTTGCCAATTTAGATGTTTTACATCAAAATCTAGATGTTTTTGGTTGTGTCTAGATGTCAGAAATTGCTATTTAGATGATTTTCAATAAAATAAGTAATATTTGTATTATACCATACATTGTGCTGCCTTTAATCCGTCATCGTTCTAATCTATTGAGCTGCTAAAAGTTACAAATTTAGTAAAAACTAAGAAAAATACGATCAAAGAAAGTACGCATACATTTTTATGATTTAAAATGTAAAATTTATGAACTTGAATTTATTTGGTATTTGAAGACTCAACTCAATTAATTAATGTGAGGCAATACATAAAAAACAATATATATTACTAGTGAATAAAACCAAACAGGTGATAAGTAATTAAAAAGTTACATTTAAAAAAAAAACTAGCAGCTTTTCCATTTCAAATTACCCTTTTATTTATTACATATGAATATTTTCATTTTCTTTTTGTTACGAAATAAAGCTTCCATATTTTTTCTAACCGGTGTCGTAAAAACTGAGAGGGGAGATAATCAGTGATCATCTCGATCTCCCCGTCCTGTACAACAGCTGCATAACAATACTTCAATCAAATAATATTAAATATAGGCTTAGCCTATTGAACCGAGCCACACACACACACACACACACACACACACACACACA
>VCCN01006129.1:5510892-5529163 GCA_006491835.1 Architeuthis dux
GAGCAAGAGGGAAAGACAGAGCAAGAGGGAAAGGGGAAGAAAGAGCAAGAGGGAATGGGAAAGAAAGAGCAAGAGAGACAGCAAGAGGGAAAGGGAAAGAGAGAAAAGAGAAAGTGAGAGAAAGAGAAAGTAAAAGTAAAAGAGGAGAGAGGAGGGTGGGGAATGAGCGAGAGTGTGTGTGTGTGTGGGGAGGTAAATAGGCGTTCTGAATTCAAGTCAAATATGCATGTGTCTACATCATAAGAAATTCCGAGTCTAATAAAAAAAAAACACGTTTCCATTTATTCTCAAATTTGTTGGTTAATGCTCGACTTATACCACATTGCGAACGTTACCTTTTAACAATTTTAAAATAGTCATCAAAATCTACTCTAAACAGTGTGATTTTCTTGGTTCGCTGGTCTTAACACTTGACTATTTTTTAAATAGCCACAAATGCACAAAAAACACCAAAAAGATGCTAAAAATGGTCCGAAATAGCCAAAGATTGGCCCAAAACGGTCAAAATGTTTTAGGCGGAAACGCCGTATTTTAGCGCTTTTTACACTGCCAAAACAAGAAACGCGTTAAATCTAGCGCGAAACGCGCTAAATTGGCAACACTGGTCATATAGTAATGATCAGCAAGCTAATCCTGCTGGCCGTTATTAGTGGGTTGGATCCTCACTGGATCTCCCAGTATAGATGGTCTAATACCAATTCATGTTAAGTATAATTAACAATGTGGTTTTCTTGGTTTGCCTTCCGTAACACTTGACTCTCTCACTCATGGTAAAACATTTGCTGATAAAAGTACCTCCTTCCCCACCATTTGAAACTATGGTCTCTTCAACTGAAACAAGGCCCTGTCGGCTGGGGCCTAGAATACGCCGACTGTGTCCCCTGCAGAGGGGTAAGACCCCAGAACAGGGGCCACCTGTTCTTTCACCAAAGTAGCAAGACTCTATTTTTGAAAAAAAATAACCTTTCACCCAAGTTTCAACACTCTATTTTAAAAATAACCTTTCACCAAAGTCGCAAGACTTAAAAAAAATTTGTGTATTCAAAAAGAAACCGAGATCGACACTAAATGACCCACTAAGGTCGATGTGTCGTTAAACAAAACAATCAATCAATCAACTGAAACAAATTTGTTATTATTTTTCTTAGAAAATAGTTTCAGAGAAATTTCTTGAATTTGCTTTTGTTTATTTATTTGTATATTTATTTGTTTTTTGTCACGCTTAAAGAAACCGATATATAAAATTAAGTGGAACTGCCGCGATTTCAGCTCCGACGCGGACCGTAGCAGCCTGATGACTTACCAATAGGCCAAGGGTACATTGATGACCCGGTGTTGACATTTTAAGCATTAAGTATGTCAGTCAGATTGTATACATTGGGGAAAGGGGACACCACTCCAAAGCAGCTAACAAAAAACTGTTACACGGGTACACTAGTATATATAATAAGAGCCGATGTAACACTTATTGTATCAGTCGCAGCAATCAGCCCCATCTCATCCTACCCTCTTATTAAATTACCTAACATTCTCCCCCTTCATACCCTCTTATTAAACTACCTAACTCTATTTCTCCCCACCCAACCTCCCTTCTTATTAAACTACCTAACTCGCTCTTCCCCCTACACTTATAGTATCAGTAGTAGCCATCAGCCTAGCTTGTTGTACACTTAGGATAACCGTTAGCGAAATCTAGGAAATATATTACATGTCATCAATAAATTAAATGTGATTTTAATCGCCAACATTTACTTTATTAAAATATAAATGTTTTTATCAAAAATATTACTTTTTAAAAAATCAACAAAATAGCAATTTTTGAGATCTAGATGCAACCAAAAATATCTAGATCTAGATAAAGAAAAACGCGGATGAGTGAAACCGCGGTTGGCGGTGTACTACTGTATATGGGAAACGGGAACAGAAAGTCAGTTTAGTCCCTGGGATCTTCTCAGTACAACCTTTCCCCTCAAGACTATTCAACGATTGATTCCTTTGTCTCTTTGATTCATTTCTTGTCAGGGGTTTCGGAGGTGGCAGGGAGGGGGGCCTTTGTATTATTGAGCATAGTGTTGAGATCGGTCTCTTCATTAGGAGGATTAACGGGATCGCCAGGGATGCTTACATGATCCCCAGCTGCTTACGGCACCTAGTATACCCAGTTGGTCACCCATCTAGGTACTGACCAGGCTCGACGTTGCTTAACTTTGGTGATCGTACGAGAACCGGTGTAACTCTTTGTCTCCAAGTTGGCTTCTTTGGCAGACCCTTTATTCCGCTCCCGCCGTTGTCACTTGGAAGTGGCTGTTTATTCCAGCAGCAGTGACAGATTATCTACCCCTGGGCCCCTAGGCTAAGCTTTAGAAAGGCATCCCCCTGAGCTTGCCCCACCCCTGCCCAATTGAGTAGAATAAAGTAACATTAAGTCACTTTAAATAACTAATATTGTTGTTAGGTCGGGCCTGTCATGCACCCCCACCCCATGATTCTACACTTAGGGTACCAAATGTTCCTCTTTCAGAAAAAAGATGTTTCCAAGAAGAAAGTTGGGAAGAACTACCTCATTTGCATGAAACAAAATGGCCGCCAGCACACAAATAATTTCATATCTCGTCTCCCAGTTGATATATCTGAGTACTGTATGTATAGATCACCTTCATGAATTAAATCCACAATCCATAGACTTTGGCCTATAAAGTATACTTGAAATTTCCTTCTAAATACTGAAATACTATAGTATTTTTGGATTTCTCATGTCTGAAAACCATGATTTAGCCCTTTAAAGTACTCAGATGTGTCAACTGGAAGACGAGATATGACATTCTGTTTTTTTGGCATGTGATGGCGGACATTTTGTTTTATGCCAATGATGTAGTTCTTCCCAGTGGGGGTGCACGGTAGGCATGTACTATGCATGGGGCAGACCGGGGCAGACCGGGGCAGACCGGGGCTAGTTGGCCCCTTTTTGAGCTCAGAGCAGTGTGGAGAATATTTTAATAAAGTTAGAGGAACCATTCATGGTTTAAACTGAGCGTCAACATTTTGCCTACATTTTTGATATCAATAAATGGCAAAACTATTGTAGCATAACTCAGTTTGGCACATAGCTAAACTAGTGGCATGGGGGCCAACTTGCCCCATGTTGTTGCAAGTTGGCCCACATTTATGTTTATTTTGGGGGTTGACAGTTACCACTGACACCGGATAGAGCAAAAGCGTTACTCCCCAACGATAACTTTGATACACAGGTTTTGCTCACAGCTGTGCATGTCTGACTGATACCATTCACTAACTCTGAAACCCGATTCGAACAAATCTTCAACAAGTTTACATTGTGTTAAAAACTGATTTTGATCATTAAAAGTTTACTCACTTCACCAGTCTGCAACACGTACTCGCCAGATTTCCGGTGCAAGAAGGCAGGCGATGTGACTTAGCCATGAAACCAAAATGACTGAAAATTGCTTAGGCTTCAAATAAAAGCCCGTTGTCCGACTTACCCCGGGGTCCGACTGGCCCCGGTCTCCCTTAATGTACTACAGGTGAAATATCATAAAGTTATATGAATCAATTACAGCACTTTTATTCATTTACTACTTAATCCACGTGAGAAACAAAATTCACGGATATACAGGTTTCCCCGCTATCCGAAAGTAGAGCGATCTTATGAAAGCCTTTCGTAAGCCGAAATGGCGTAAAACGAAGAAGCAATTACCAATAATTTATATGGGAACATTTTTTGAGCGTTCCTAGACCCAAAAATGGTCAGTATGGTATGTCATGCCGACTCCCCGGAGGTTGTGGTGGTGGGCGATATAGGAGACTGGGGTGTAGAAGAGAGAGGAAGGGGGTGTGCTCTGCCTCTATAATGGCTCGCTGCAATACAATAGCTTTCACCCTTTTCCGAAAAAGCAAAAAAGTGGCTTAAAGCAAAGTTTTGAAAATCGGGGACCACCCGTATTTGAATTCTATTAAATAATTTTATTTTTAAAGAAACTAATAAAAACTCGCAACAGTGGAAGAGTCCTTTGTTTCAAAAGGTGGGTAGGAGATGTCATCAACAAAATTGTTACCTTTAAGTGGTCCATTGTTACGGACAGAGAAATAGAAACACTCACACTGTTCATTGTATAAATAGATCTTTCAATTTCTTTACATTTGTACTTTAAAAATCTTCCGTGTATTTTGGTCAACAAAATTGCCAATAACAATATGTAGATCGACAAATATAAGTAAAGCTGATTCAGTGTGAATGAATGTCAGATGACTCAGTTTCTCATAGCTTATTGTTGAGTGCAAATAGGTTTCAATCCAATACAAATATCCCTTAATTTATGCGGTTTTGTTCAACGCGAGTTTTGATTAACGCTGTTAAATTAATTGCGAGTGCGACCATCCCTCTATGTACTCGGTAAACATTTTGATAACGCGGTTTCGAAATAAAGAAACTGATCTCTTCGTTTCATTTCTTTTATTGTCAACTAAATCTATTTATTATTAAATAAAAAATATCTCTATGGGCATCTACGTATACAGTCTACATTAAAAAAATATACTTATTCGACCTTAAAATACACATTAACTAAAATAATACAAATGTATGAAGTTTAATAGGAAAATTACAAGCTGATCAGCACAGAGAAACATTTTATTTAATAATTTTTCCTAGATTCTTCTATATATTTCAGCTGATAACTCCCTATTTTGGAAACGTAGTTAAAATTTGGAAAAAATATTGTTCTCAAGTTTTTTCTTGGCTTTGCTAGGAAGAAAAAAGCCCAAATCTGTGTGTAAAGAAACGAAAGACACATTTTCATTAATTATAAAGTAAAATTTGACTGTTTCAAAGTTAATGTTTACTTTTATTGTTAATGTTTACATTTATCGGCAAAACAGCAATTGATAATTTTTTCTCTGAAAGTAGATGTTGCTAAAACTATTCTAATGTATTCAATAAGTATTTATTTCACATGTGTTGTTATTTTCTTTACAAGAGTATCATATTATGTACTTTATATAGTAGCTATACTTAAATATTTTGAGTCGCTAATAATCGATCATGGATCAATTGTCAGTTTTACCATTGATTGTTGTATTTAATTAACGTTGTTTTGATACACTGATGGAAAATAAAATTGCAACACCCTGAAGGACGATGCCGATTTTGACCAGGGTACAGTATGTGCATGCCAGGGGTAGTAGATATTCTGATAAGATTTTCAAAGTCTTCGGCCAGCTTGTGACGTAGTAACATTCATATCAGTGCGCCGTATGTGTCTGAGCGTTAGACGGTGATGCATGCTGCGATAAGGGGTGCCATAAGTTACAACTCTCGCCCGCCTTTGGTGTTGTTGGAAGGAACATTGACCAACGCCAGTTACGTCCAGAACATTGTTTAACCTGTTCTGCTGCCATTTCTGCAACGGGAAGGCGATGCGCTGTTCCAGCAAGATAATCCCCGCCCACTTGATGTCCGTGCTACTCAACATGCTCTGCAAGATATTCGACAACTTCCCTGGTCGGCACGATCGCCAGACCTGTCCCCCATTAAACATGTATGGAACGTGATGGGACGACCCTGACTCGTTCAGTTAGCCCACATGCAACTCTTGCTGAATTGCGTCAACAGGTGCAAGAGGCGTGGAATAATGTATCGCAGGATGATATTCGCCATCTGTATGATCATAAACAATGCGAGAGTACAGGCCTGTGTTAACGCCCAAGAGGGATATACAGTGTATTAATATGTGGTCTGAGTACCGCTTATTTTGGAACCTGTGCACGTATTGATCTGTATATTTGATCCTTTACTGTAATCCAGCTATATTACCTGTACGTTTAATCTTGAGTAAATTGAAACAAATATTCAGGGTGTTGCAATTTTATTTTCCGTCGGTTAATCGCGTTAATCAAGGGAAACCTGTATACGCAAAAGTACTGAAATATTCAAAATATTGATGTGTACACTCAATTAAACCATTTTTTTGCTCTCATCCCCCTAGGCGTAATCCTACTCAGCACAATGGTTAATCAACTACAGGTCATATGAATAAACATTGTAATTCTCCTTAAAATTTAAATTTGTTACTTAACCCTTTCAAGACTAACACATTAAGGCGCCTGAATTAAAATGTCCCAGTAGACCCATGAAAGATCTACGAGACATATATTATATATCCCAGAAGTCATATAAACATCAGGATGTATGTGGGTCTCAAAAGGGTTGATATAGATATTTATGAAGCTTAGCTTAGTTGGAACATAGCCAAATGAGGGATAAGAAGATTATGTTGCACCAATCTTTCAAATATGGAGGGTCTGCCAGCTCTGAAAATCAGCATTTTAAATCCTGGTTTACGTTAAATAACCTTTATTGTCGTCCTGTGTATAATTTACTAGGTGAATCAATTACAGCCTTTTTATTCATTTATTTTCCATTTTCTTTACATGTGTACATTAAAAAAAACCTCCGTGTATTTTGGTCAACAAAATTGCCAATAACAATGTGTAGATCAACAAATATAAGCAAATCTGATTCAGTGTAACTGAGAGCCAAGTGACTCAGTTTCCCATCGCTTAGTGTTGAACACAAACTTTTACAGAAGAAAAAAATTGTTAACAATGCAAAATATTAATAATGAACAGAGATCTTTAGATTCACGTTTTTATTGTTAACACCAACTCATGATATAACTAGAAAGCACTCAGAAAGCGCATACCTCTTCCAACGCCATTGTCAGGGCAAGTAATTGTACATGGAACCGCCCAAAAATTTAATCACTTCTTCGGTAGACTATTGTCCGCCCTTCGACAAAATTACCTTGAAAGTGATTTTCAAGGTAATTTTGTGGAAACACAATATCGTGGCTGCAGTATTGAGTCCTAAAAGCATTCTTCTTCTTCTTCTTCTTCTTCTTCTTCTTCTTCTTCTTCTTCTTCTTCTTCTTCTTCTTCTTCTTCTTCTTCTTCTTCTTCTTCTTCTTCTTCAGGTGCTTTCCGCATTGCACACTTAGGCGATCATGGTTCTCCACCAGGGTGCGATAAATTGATTGTGTGTCTCGTAACCCAGAATTCTGACCAAATGCTTATGCTAAAATTTTGTTAATGGCACATATTTTGCGCATTATTTTTAACTGAAATTTCGAATCAATCAATCAATAAAGAACTAAATGAGACTTTTTGCATTCAATGTTTATTTATCCATAAAAGATAATTTAGATCTCTCATTCTTCATCCTTCTTATCACTTAGCTGTCTTCCGTGTACGTTCCTATGTCTTTACTAACAGTGAAATGCCACTTTCCATCCTGCTGCTTATTGTGGTCCCTGAAATAAGCTTCGAATGCTTTCTTAACTCTTTCCTCCCTAACAGTCATGTTTGATTACTTTCCTGACTGCCTACTCTAACAATGCGCCTGTGTGCCCTGAAACTAATTTAACAGCCTGTTGCTGAACAAAAAAATACAATGGGCAGTAAATAAATTGCTATATCTCTTTTAATATAAAATGTACGCTTACTAAATTTTCAGTGATTATTCCCAATGTATCACTTCCAAGTCCAGTGTAATAAAATCATGGAAAAGCTAATTGAAAAGGCTATTATTATCAATTGATTGGCATTGTTATGATTTAAATTTGTGTATGATTTAAATGTGTTTTTTTATTAAATTTCTTTATCAATTTTTATCATTTAAAAAAAAGATTTTGTTGTTTATTTTCAATATCAATTATCACGCCTAGAGGCGTTATCAGGGAGGAAAGAGTTAATCAGGGGGTCAGCTCTGACAAGAATTTGTCCATTTTCAGCAATAAACATTTCCTCATCTGCATTGTTTTATTTCGTTTACTTGCCTCCCTAAGAGCAGGTGTGCATTGTAGCAGCGTTACTGCGTTACCATGCTTTGTCACACCCTGATCACCACATCAAACTATCCCTCGCAGTGTCAATGATGTCTCGTAGACTTAGGTTTATTAGTTCTTTCACGTCGTCCATATATTTTCTTCTTTGTCTTCCTCTTCCACGTTTCCCAGGTATACGGCTTTGTAATTTAAGGCATTCCATTTCTCCCTTTCTGATGACATACCACAGGAATTTAAGTTCTCATTAATGATCTTTTTGCGTGGGTGCGCTAGAGAACTGCCTCATTTGTTACCCTATCTCTATATGATATTTCTAAAAACATTACATCTAAATATTCATATGTTTGGATCCTAATTTAGAAAACAAAATAGTATTTGTACTATTCCATATATCCATATATGAAAAGAAAAATATGCAAATGTACTGAAATTTCTCATTCAAAATAGTCACGTGTCACTTCACTGGGTCGAGTGGACTCGGACGTCCCAGACTATATTCTGCAACTTGACCCGGTTTTGCATAGCTGTTGCAAGTCCATCCCTGAGCAGGTTAGTATCGCAACAGACTTGGTTCAAGTATATTGTACATGGACGGTCTCTTGATATTTTTCTCCTGAGTGGGTCCCCATAGGAGCAGTTGGTGCAGTATTTGGTTTTCCCCTCTTCAGCAATCTCCGATGAATCTTATCACACTGGAGATGCGATCATGATCTCCATATACATATTTATTTATCGTTCTTGTGAATAGCACAAGAAGAAAAAGATAACAAAACAAGACTGGCTGCTGCAGGGTCAAACTCCACTCCTACTTCTATTCCGACTGAAGATAATTATTGCAACTTTTGTGTTGTATATATGATGAATAAAAAATTATAAAAAAATATTTCTTTTTGTATAAATGTATTTATTTATTAGAATGAAATAAACCCGAGCGTATATGTATGATACATTTTCGATAATATCTAAAACTTGTCAATTTAGCTCAGTCAGTAAGACAGCCTCCTGGCAATCAGTTGGTCGTTAGTTCAAATCAATGTGGGAGAATGTGAATTTTACATATCGGTTTACAACCCTAATTTTGGTGAGGATTGTTCTTGTTGTATATATGTAAAAGTACTGAAATGCCCCCCCCCGATACATTTACACTCAATTAAAACATGTTTTGCTCTTATGTGCCCCTCCCTTCTAGATACCTAGGATTAAGCCTATCCAGCCTAATGGTTAATCTGCCACTGTTCAACAGTTATACTCGCAACAAACACGTTCACCAGGACTTTGTATTCTCAGTTCCTTCGTGAAGAAAGTTTGAGAAGCACTGCCCTAGTGTAACAGGGACCCAACTCTGTCATCTCCTGGTGCACCCGCGTCCAGTTTTCGACTGGTCGCCCCCTAACTCAGTGTTGCCAACTCAAAAAATATTTTCGCGCTAGTTTGACTGCCAAAAAAGCGCTAAAAAGACGCTAAATGTTTTAAAATAGCCAGAAATGGCCACAAACCACCCAAACCGCTAAAGTGGTAAAAAATAGCTAGAAAATAGCCAAAAAGACCAAAATGTTTTATGCGCAAACGCGCTAATTTAGCGCTTTTTGCACTGCCAAAACAAGAAACGCGCTAAATCTAACGCGAAACGCACTAAATTGGCAACACTGGCCTAACTTTTCTCTCGACTGCCACCCCTACATTCCAACTGTCTCTCAACTGACTGTCCTCCAGCTGTCATTCAACCATGTGAGACTTTCCTTTCTTTTTGTTTCTCATAGTTTCACCACAACAGAAATCATCCAACCGTCAGATATTCATGAAAAATCTGACTTCACATCGGGAGTTTTTCTTATTTTAACTGTTTTTAATTTGTTTAATTTAATAATTTTTCCATTTTTCCATTTGTATTTAGAAAATCGTATTGTCTCAGACACATGAAAGGCGCCCCTTAGAACTTGGTGCCCTTGTTGTTGGTATCTATGGCCAGGCTTGGACAAATTGATAATTAAAAATATAAGAAATGCACTTAAAAAAGTAATCACACATCAGAAAACCTATAATACAAGCGTGGCTGCTGCAGGGTCAAACTCCACGCCTACTTCTATTCCGACTGAAGATGATTACTGAAACTTTGTATGTATATATAATAAATAAAGAAATCATAAAAAAATCTTTTTTTCGTATGAATGTATTTATATCAGTTGGTCACACCGTGGGAGAATGTGAATTTTACATATCGGTTTCACCCTAATTTTGGTGAGGATTATTTTTGTTGTTCTTGTCGTTCTCGTCGTTCTTGTTACGGAATGAAAACAAAATCAACTCCAGACTTCGTACTGGAGTTTGACAAAAATGATAACTTCACGGCAAAGTCTTCGCATTGTTATGTCGAATAGGTGATAAACTTCCCTTGACAGGGCCGAACCTCGTGTTCCTGACCTATCGTGGTCAGGGCCGACCCTCGGATTACTGTCAACCTAGGGTTCCTGATCTATTAAAGTCAGAAATAAAACGTTTATTACAATAATCAGGTAAAAGAAAACAGCCCCGAGCATCAGAATTTCAGATCAGCATTTGATGAATATAACAGATTCATTATTATAACAAGGAGAGTCTGTCCATTTACATTACTGACAAATAATTATTATCTTTACACGTTGTGGTAATAACGTAATCAGAAAGATCTCCCTTTGTTACCAAAGGAACGGAAGTGATTACTTTCCCTTATTAGAACTCTCATATAACTATATAAAGAGAGGTACTTCAGACTTCATGTAAGAGTAAGCACATGTAAGTTGAATAAAGCTTTTCACAAGCAAATCCCTCGTCTCTTATTCATTACGCACATTTTCGTTTCTGAAAAATCTGACTTCACATCAGGGAATTTTCTTATTTTTACTGTTTTCATTTTGTTTAATTTATTCAGTTTCCAATTTTGTAGAAGAACATTTATTTATATGGCTCTTCCGTTTTGGCAGATGGTCTTAGCGGCGCCAGGACTTTGAGCTGCTATGCCTGGGCACTTAGTATAGAGGAAGTTTTGTGCTCAAGTTCCACTTCCCCATCTTTCGACTATGCAGAAGGCTTCCAAAGGAAAGAAGTGTTCAATACGATTGGAGATCAGCATGGCTGCAGAGGATACTTCCACAGCTGGTTACGGCACCTGCACCCATCTAGGCTCTGACCAGGCTCGACGTTGCTTAACGTAGACGATCGTACGAGAACGGGTGTGTCCAACGCGATTTGACCGTAACAAAAGAAGGTTTAATTGAAAAGAAAAGAAATCATGAATAACAATAGACACGCAACACGAAAAGAAATCATGAATAACCATAGACACGCAACCAGGACCTATGAGAGGTGGGTGCGGTCGTTGCATCACGCCGTGGCCCGGAGGCGGCGAGGCGGGGCGGAGAGTTTCTGAGAGCTGAGAATCGAAACTTCTGAGTCAATATGATATGTCCATTAGTAAAATACATTATTGACTTTCGAATAAGAATCGAATAAAAGCCTCAAAATAGTGTTCAGGATAATAGAAAATCAACAAAAATGTAATTGAAAACCATTATCTTTACATTTGTGATATACGTACTTTTATTATATGACATAAAATACATATTTTGCATTGTCAGGTTCACTATGTACGTTTTGTAGATGCTTTTGTAGATTAGCAAAACTTCTTCCTTTTGTGAATCTTCAGAGCATGGGGAATCAAAAAGATAACGTTAGCATTTATGTAAACACATGCATGACTGCCAATTTAGATTTTCAAAATGGCCGCCGTAAAATACACAATTTGTGCTATCTCGGCTTCTAGTCAAGCTAGAGGCTTAATTAAGAATGCTAATCCTATGTTTTCTGGGTGAAGTAATCCAATAATGGCCTCAAAATAGTGCTCAGGATTATAGAAAAGCAACAAAAGGAGTAATTGAAAATCATTATCTTTACATCTGTGATATAACGTTATTACATAATACATGTTGCAAGTCCTTTGAAGTTATAGGTATGGATCTATAAAGCAAGAAAATAGCATTGTTGGGTTGTTCAATGGGCTTATCTCTGACACCTGACCAACTCGGTCCACTTTGGTCCACTCGGTAATTTCCTGAGAATAAAAGTATTCACGACATGACTCAAAAAATGTGTGATGTAAACTGATTAATTCGTGATTTCGAACCAGGATTTGAGAACTTGACAACTACCTGTTTTCGTTAACGCGTAAACAGGATATCGTATGTGACGATAAGTTCCAGCTGTGGCCACCCACTGTGGATCACGCCACTAGAATTGCTGTCCGAATAAACGGTGTTCATTTACCCAACGCATTCCCAAGTTTAGCTTGAAATGTTATATCCTACCACGAAAAGGTTATCCCGGGGTCAAACACCTGTGCGGAAATGTAAGTGACCCCGATCACCATAGGAAATAGGTATATTGCGTCGGTGTCCAAAACAGGATATGGGGACCGGTGAATGACACCTGCGTAGGCGTTAGAGAAACCTATAAAGCAGACCCGAATAGAAAACTCGAGGGTGGACAGAAAACTCGACACTCAAAGAAGAGACAGACATCAGCGGAGCCGGAAGGCCCGAGACCGCTGTTCCTGTTGGGGACAGACTGACGGTTCTCCTTATCTCTCTCCCACTCTTCACTCTCCGGCCGACAAAGATGTATACTCCAGATATTTTTACAAGCAAGTCTTCGAGTTTCCTTTCTATCCAAGTCCAGGATCATAGAAAAAAACAAAATAAATGATGCATGTGTTTAATGATAACATTCAAATGTTCTTCATCTTTCTGTATTACATACAGAAAGATGAAGAACGTTTGAATGTTATCATTAAACTCATATTATTATTATTACATACAGAAAGATGAAGAACATTTGAATGTTATCATTAAACACATGCATCATTTATTTTATTTTTTCTATGATCCTGGGCACTATTTTAAGGACTTTATTGGATGACTTGACCCAGAAAACATTGGATTAGCACGCATAATTAAGTTTCTAGGTTGACTAGAAGTCGAGATAGTGCAAATTATGTATTTTACGGTGGCCATTTTGAAAAATCTAATGCAGGTGTCTACGCAAATGCCAACACTATCTTTTTGATTCCCCATGCTTTGAAGATTCCAAAAATGTATAGTTTTGCTAATCTACAAAAACAGAAATACTCCAAAAAATCTCACGAAACACTGTTTTTTAACATAGTGAACTTACTGCTAAGATGGTGCTCTCAATTTATATATATATCTTTTTTTAGCACAAACCTTTCACGTTTGCAATTGTCACCATACTTTTATCAGCTCAGAATGATAGTTCCGTAACACAGACCTTCCAAGTCTCATCCATTCTGCGTGATACACACGCATTTTAATACATTCTCACGCTAACACGCATTAAAGGAAAGTTCTCACGCATTTTATAAAAAATGTTAGATTTATTAAATTGGTTTAGATTTCTAATAAAAATCTTATGTTAATATAATCAGTATCGATGATGAAATTGTAATATATCCTTGAAATATTCTTGATTACATTTTACTCCGGATTGCCAGATCGTAACTTTAATCTGCGATGAGAGTATTTAGAATCTGAGCCAAATTCAAATGAGGCTGCACAAAATGAAAGCTGCCCGTACGCGAGAAAACGTTTTGCAAAGAATTGTTGGTTGTATATCTGTATGTATTCAGTATATTTTTTTATAGAACTTTAGAACTCACATTATTTTTAAATATCACATACGCAAGTTTTAAATAGACTTGTCGACAACACTTAATTTCAGTAGCTGATATGCCCTGAAACGCAATTTTAGCCAAACTTGGATACATAATTTTCGAAAAACTTTTTTTGGGGGGTGATGCCCCCTAAAAGCCCCCCACCCCATTTTGGAAGACGGTCAGCTCAACAGGCTGGATCCGCTCCTGCTATAAATTACATAAGAATAATTAGTATTTTTATTAAAAAATCACCTAAATAGCAATTTCTGACATCTAGACGCAACCAAAAACATCTAGATTTAGATGGAAAACATCTAAATTGTCAACACTGGCTGAAAGGGTTATAGCAGATGAAAACAAAATGGCTAAAGAAAGAGGGTGTTTATGCAGTGTGTGTGTGTGGGGGGCAGCTTTGTACTGCCTTATAACATTCCTCTTGGAGTCCCTGTATGCAACCCCACCTCCTCCCTAACAAATGGGTCATTATCTGCGTTAGAATAAAAAGAATCTGTCGGCGCTAAAAAGCTTTCATAATTTTTATATTTTGGTAAGGTGAGTGCCGCCACTTCGGTGTTGTCGCCTCTAAGTCTATATTCACCTATCGCATACCATCATGACTCCAAACTTCTTTAAACCAGCAACAGTTAATATCCGAGAACTAACATCAGTTACGAAACAACATCAACTCGCCACGGAGCTGGACACATAAAATATTGATACCATCAGCCCCCAAGAAACTAAGGTCAAAGTTCACATATTAATGTGTTTCGAAACGAATACCAGACAATAAGGGGCCGGCTTCCTAATTCACAAAAAAGAACTTCGAAGACCGCCGGCAGGGTTGCCAGATAATTGGAAATTGTTCTGGCCAAAAACACGCAGAAATGGCCAGAAATGGTCAAATGCTAAAAGTTGTTTAGAAAAGCAATTATTTTTGTCAAACTCCAGTTCATTGGATTTGACTTTATTCCCGCCGGCAGGGTTGCCAGATAATTGGAGACTTTTCTGGCCAAAAAAACACGCAGAAATGGCCAAAAATGGTAAAATGGTAAAAATTGTTTATAAAAGCAAATATTTTTGTCAAACTCCAGTTCATTGGAGTTGACTTCATTCCCCCCGTAACAACAGCAACAAGAACAACACGAACAATCCTCACCTAATTCAGGGGAGTACACTCTTCACTGTTTGTCTATCACGTCAAGTTAAACCAAACCGATATATAAAATTAACATTTCCCTACCGTGATTTTAAATCACGACCAAGTGATTGCTAGCCGGAACTCTTACCAATTGAGCTAAATTGACTCGTCATATATACTCGCAAATGTTACAGTAACAATCTTCAGTCGGAATATAAGTAGGGGTGGAGTTTGACCCTGCAGCAGCCCGGCTTGTATCATTTATTTTCATTAGATGAAGTATTGTAAATCATTATTATAATTCTTCTTCAGTTACTTTTTTTTTATCGCAAATTCACAATGACGGCCTGAGTTGAGTTGAGATAAAAAGCAACTGAAAACTTAAAATGAAGGTAAATAGTAGTATTAAAACTTTTTTAATAATAATGATTGTTTATACACATCAAAAATAAGAATTTATTGAAAATACGACTGCAACAAAGTTAAAATAACCAAAAATTTAGATCTGGACAAACCAAAAAGTTCATGGCTAAATGTTTTTCAAAAAGGCCAGATTTGTTAAACTTGGCCGTAAAATGGCCAAAGTGGCAACCCTGCTTTTGTAGACTAACTGGAGACAGAGGGGCGTGTTGAACAAGAGAGTGTTGCTAATTTAGATGTTTTCATCTAGATGTTTTTGGTTGCGTCAAGGTGTCAGAAATTGTTATTCAGATGATGGATGTAAATCTAGATGTTTTATTTGATTTATTGTAACCAAGTAGACAGTGGAGGTGCGTTTGGTGTAGCGGTAGCGCCGCGTACAATGGAATCGGCGACCCTAGTTCCAACTCTGGTTGTGGCTGTTTACGTTTACCTTGGGAAAAGCATGAATCCAGCTATGGGTAGAATAGGAAGGCAACCAGTCTAGGAGAATGACAACTCTGATACCAAACCAGGGAGTGGAGTCCCCTTAAGACGGTCGGATGCCAACTTTGGCGTCTTTCCGATAGCTCCTAGCGCCAAGCCGATGCCCCCCCCCCCAAAAAAAAAGAAAGAAATAGAGACGCAACTGAACAGTTAAAAAATAAAGTTAATAAAATAAATGTTGACGATAAAAGTCACATTTAATTTAAAGTAATAAAATAAGTAAATTTATTCTTCAATTGTAGGGAGATACGGCCGTAATCTTTTGCCGTTACGGGTAAACTATTAATAATAACTAGAAAGCACCCATGATATCTCTGACCCCTGTTTGTTTTTCTAATGTACTGTGCTGTCTTGTGAGCTTTCCACGTGATGTTAAGCATGATTCTCTCCTGTGCACGTTGCATAGTTCTCAGTTCGAGGGTCAATCTTTTGGTTAGGTTCCATGTTCAGCTTCGTGGGTGACTATCGGGGGATGCATTGGTTGTAGACCCTTCTTTTCCAAAATATGCCGACCTAGACTGATTCTTCGTTTGATTTCTTCTTCTGTTGAGGATATCATGGGGATTCGTTGTCCTAGGTAGATGTAGTGGTCTACTTTCTTTAGCTCTGCGTTTTGGATTTTGATCGTTGTGACTTGGTCCTCAACATGTTTGTTGCACATGACATTTGTTTTACTGAAGTTCAACGTGAAGACCAACTTTCTGGCTTTCTTCATTCAGTTCGTCTAGCATTATTTGGAGATCATGAAAGTTCGCAGCAAATCTGAGATTACTTAGGTATTAGCCGTCTATCCTAATTTCTTTATTAGCCCAGTCTAAGTTTCAGAAGATCATTTCGAGGCAGGCTGTAAAGAGTTTGGGTGAACTGGCATCGCATTGTCTTACCCTTTTTTCGAGCTGAAAGGGCCCGAAGTCTTTATGTTTCGTGTTAAAGGAACTGCAGTGTCGGTAGATATGTTGCCAAACTCTGACATATATGGGGTCTAGGCCTTGTTGTATGATAGCAAGTTTCAGAATTAAAAAAAATGGATTTCCTGATAAGTACTTAGATTCCTACGTAAAGTTCAAGTTTCTTGAAAAAAAAGAAGAGATTCCAGGATCGGCTCAAGGTACTGGCAACACAGACAGTCGCCCACAGCTGGACTTTCCAAATACAAATGGAAAATGAGAAAATGAATAAATCAAACAGAACAAAAACAATTAAAAGAAGAAAGCACACAGAGAGCGCATACCGCTGCCAATGCCATTGTCACTAAAAACTGAATGAAAATCAGTTCATATATATCTACGATGCAGGAAAGGTAACTGAAAAAATACCTGGATCTTTCCTTAGCTCACGGATCACCCTTCCACAAAACCTTTGGAGATATTGTGTGGACAGACATGAGTGAATACATAAATATATGAAAGAAATCTCACTCAATCGAAAAATATCCTGAAACTACCCCAAAATCTAACCAATTCTTCCATACCCCATTGCCTACCCTTCCAGGAAATGATATTGAGAACTTTTGGAGATATCGTGTAGCCAGCCAGACAGACGGACAGATGAACAGATGCACGGACATGGGTAAATACATATACCTCCCTCAACTTTGTTAGCAGAGATAATAGGAAAATTACCTGATGTGATGTCAAATTGTTCAGGAATATCTGACAGTAAAATATTTTCTGTTGTAATAAACCTTTATTCCCAAACAGTTATGTTTCACGAAAAAGCATAAACAAATAGATAATAAAGATAATGCTGTATTTTAAAGGTATCGGGAACCCTAGGGCCGGCCCTTGACCTCAATCAAGGGAAGTTTTACACCTGCTCTACATAACGACATAAGTTATTTTACGTCATGTTATGCTATTCAACGGAGGGTGGAGGAGGAGGGCAAGACCAGAGAGAACCTTACTAAAGATCAGCCTACGGGCCCGTCTCGTAAATAATTCGTCACGGGTCAAGGGAAGTTTTCCACCTGTTCGACATACACACACACACATACTAATAAATTAAAAGTTATCTTTTTATTATCAGTTTTCGGAAGTATGATGATGTCAATTTTTAAAGGTGTATTTTCTTGTATTTCTTATATTTTAACCCATAATTACGGAAGATGGTGAGGAGTAACAGTTGTCCATCGCAAGATAAAAGCCCTTGTCCTTTGCATGATAATCCATTGCAAGTTATCCACTGCAGTATAAAAGCCCTGACTCACAGACAGTGTTGCCAATTTAGCGCGTTTCTTGTTTTGGCAGTGCAAAAAGCGCTAAATTAGCCTAAAACAATTTGGCCGTTTTAGGCCATTTTCTGGCTATTTTGACCATTTCTAGCGTCCCTTTGGTGGTTTTTGGCCATTTCTGGCTATTTTAAAAATTTAGCGCTTTTTTAGCGCTTTTCGGCAGTCAAATAACGCGAACATATTTTTTGCGTTGGCAACACTGCTCACGGATAGAACTGAGTTGCCATCAATCACAATGAAACAGAAATTTTATCAGGTTAGCCATAGAACTGCAATGACGGAAATTCACGTCATTCACAATTAATAGGTTGATAATCAATTTTTATGAAAAATCTCTATAAACGAGTCGCTGGCATACACTTAGATACATAAATCACAGAATAAAAGCAGTAAAAATAAGAAAATTACCTGATGTGAAGTCAGATTTTTCAAGA